>PVJX010024427.1:15266-28195 GCA_004027295.1 Dolichotis patagonum
GATGCATAGGGTCTGAGTATAGAAAAGGGGTCCCGATGTTATCTAGGCAAAGAAGAAACAGAAAAGGGTCTTGAGGAAGTGACAATGGCACTATGATGTGTGGCAAGGCAGGAGGCTGGAAGTGGGGTCGGAGAAACACGCCCATAGAAGGAAGACAAGCTATGCTGGTCCTGTGCAGGGCATTCCTATGGCTAGGGCCTTGAGCAGATAAAGTGAGAAGAGGAGGGCAAGTAGAAGCCAGGAAGGTGGGCACAGGCAGGTGGGCATGGCCATGAGGGGCATTCTGTGTGGGGAGTTTTCTCTGCCTGACCCACAGTGTCCCCTTCCCCCTGGACTGAATCACCATTGGGAAGTATTAGTTAGCTACTGCTGCATAACAAATCACCACCCATTTATTTCTGTTGGTTGAAAGCTCTGGGGATGACTGGATAACTCCCCCGCACAAGGCTGAAGTCCAGGGTTCCCAGGCTGGATGCGTCACTGCAGGCCCATTGCAAGTCCATTAATGTTGTTGGTCATGTTCAGCTCCTGTGGCTACTGGACTGAAGTCCCAGCTGGCTGTCAGCAAGGCCTCCCTCAGTGCCCAGAGGGAGCCTTCAGTGATCACTATGCGACCTTTTCCAGCCAGGAGGGCACCTTCTCTGTCTGTCACTGAATCCCTTCAGTGCCTTGAACTTCCCACTTCCTCGTCTCTGGCCTCTAGATGTTGTCAAAGGGTTTCTGCCACTAGGTCAGGCCCACTGGGAGGAATTTTGATCTCTTAAACTCACCCTCAGGGCTGAGGTCTGTCAGATTCCCCAGTGGGGGCTTTGCAAATGTCTGCACCCCAGGGCCGGGAGATTCTACCAAGTCCCACACCCTTCCAGGAGGCTCGTTCCATTTGCCAGTGGCTGCTTTAGACACAGCTCAGGGTGGCTCCATGATTTAGAGTGCCTATAATTTTTACTCTTTAAGAAAAAGAATATTAAATTTGTAAATACAAAATTGATGAGTTCCTCCCAGGCCCTGAGACAAGCTGGACAGAAGAAATTCAGGCATCGGGGTCGCATTCACCCAGGAGGCCTCAGGGAGCTTCCCTTGCATGCCTGTCCCAGCTACTACAGCTGCGCTGCCATCATTCCTCGATGCCTGGCCCTGGCCTGCATCTTCAAAGCCAGCAGCACAGTGGGCTCCAGTGTCTGCGCGGCCTCCAGTGTCTCCGCTCCTGTCCCTCAACCTTCTCCCTTTAGAAGGGGACATGAAGCTGCATTTAGGGCCCATCGAGATGACCCAGGAGCATCTCAAGATCCTTAACTACATCACATCTGTGGGATTCTTTTGGCCATGTAAGGTCACACGCATTTGGTGATTAGGTTGTGGACATTTTGTGAGGTCACTGTACTTTCTGTGGGACTGGCCCTATGGATCCCAGGTGTAGGATCCTAGGACAGAATCCTGGGAGCACGGCCAGGAGCAATCCTGCCCCTCTGGAAAACCGCTCAGCACAACCTGAATGGAGTGTGGCCCCAGGGAGGATTTGGTCTTTGTCCTAGACTTTAACTATGGCCATTTGGGAGGAGGCAGGGATCGGAAAGGCCCTGGCCAGCTGAGAGCCCATGCACAAAGAACCCGTGTCCTTGAGGTCATTGAGAAGGGTGAGAGGTGGTGGCTTGACTGATCGGTGAGGAGCTAACCAAGGGCTCACATAGAATGGGGATAAGGGGCCACCTCGCAGTTCCCTGCTTCCTACTCCAATTGCTTTCTTTGTTTTCTTTGTATTTGGGTTTTTGTTTTCTTTTGTTTTGTTTTGAATTCGAGACAGGGTGTTTCTATGTAGTCCAAGCTGGCCTTGAACCCACTGATAGCCCAGGCTGGACTCAAACTCTTGGTGATCCTCCTGCCTCAGGCTCCTGAGTGCTGAGATGACAGACATGCACCAGCACGCCTGGCTGTACTGAGTTTCGGCTTCACACCACAATTCACATTGCTTTAGCAGAGTGGTGCTGTACACTTGTTTTCTCAGTGTTTGGGAGGCTGAGGCAGGAGAATTGCCAAGAGTTCAAGCCAGCCTGGGCTACATAGAGAGGTCCTGTCTCAAAAAAATTCTCTGTTTGCTTTGGCTGTTCGTAACAATGCCACATCCAAGCTGTCTTTTGGTCTTGAAGGCACTCAGTGCTTGCTCCAAGCCCTGTCCTGCTAGTCAGCAGCCCCATGTTCTTGGTCAGGGTGGCTCAAGCTTTCAGGACCTTCTTCCCCCACTTCTGCATTTGGCTGACTGGACTTTGCCATGTTCTTCTCCCTGACCCCGTGGTCTCCCCTTCTCGGCTGGCTCACACTTCTGCCCCATCTCTGGACGGGTACAGCTTTCTTCTCACAGCTTACCTGGCCTGCAGGCCACGTTGTCATCTCTAAACCTTGGAAAATACAGCCATATCCTGCCCCGTCTTGCTTAAAATCATCTCCAAACAGAAGCCAAGGCAAGCAAGGACCGGCTCTTACAGCCCCATTGTCTCGCTGCCCCTGCGTGTGCCCACAGAGGCCGCCAGAGCCAGCCGTGCACATTGCTTGGGACGTCCTACCCTTGGCGAACACTGCAGCACTCATTCAGACTCTTTTGTCTGTTCCAGTCTTTCGTTTCCTGCAGGGTCAGGCCCAATTCTTCCTCCTCCCTCTATTCCTCCCCTGGCCATCTCGGGCCTTTGCACTGCCTGTCACCCTCCCTCCCTGCTCCGAGGACGCACTTGCCTTGATCATTCGTTTGAGCATTAGTTTCTTGTGGCAGCTGTAACAAAAGTGTCACAAACCAGGAAGCTTGAAACAATGAAAAAGTAATCTCTTACAGCTTTCAGTGATTCCTTGATTTGTGGCAGCATCACTTTAAGGGTCCTTGTCACCAGAAATAGGGAGGTGGCTGCACGTGGAGGTCTCTTCAGGTCAGCACCTGCATCAAGAATGCAGCGGTATGTGGAGCTGCCATTCTAGTGGGACAAGCAAACACAAGAGACAATGAGCAGAAGTATGTGACAGGATGGGGTGTGACAGAAGCTGAGAAGAGCCACATGCCCAGGACAGGCACTTAGAGACTGAAGGGGATGGGGTGTGTGCCATTTTCCAGAGCTTGGTCTTGGCCCAGAGGCTCTTATGTGGCAATGATACTTGGGCGGAGATCCAACTGAAGCAGAAATCGATGGGACACAAGGGTTCCCCACAGGTACCCTCGCCTGATGCCTTTTCTCAGCCTCAGTGCCAAGCAAGCTGGAGTGCTACCCCCAGAAAGAGCTCTGACGCTATGATGGCCAGGAATCCACAGAGAAACACCTGACATCTCAGGCTTGACATCCGCCTTCTCACAGCGGTGACTGGTGAGGAAGCACACCTGTACCTGCGTCCTTTGTTCTGTGTCACACTCCTCTATTTTCCTACTAGGCTTCCCGGGATAATTTCCCAAATCAGTCATTAGCACTCAAGAGCTTATTTCAAGTTCTGCTTCTGGGAACCTAATCAAAGACAGAAAGTCATAATCCATAAAGCAGTACTATTATGGCTGATACACTGTGTCAATTTGAGAAGTTTAGAAGTTTAACTAAGAGACACAGAAGGGAGCCAGGGTCCTTACTTTGTAAATATCCTCAACCTGTGCAAGAGGAGGGCACAGAGGTGGTGTGAGTGCTATACCCGCCCTGGGACAGGAAGGAGGAAGTAGTCTGCTTATGATATAAGGCAGAGGAAGAGGCTTGTTCCCTCCACCTTTTGCTCTGGCTGCTTTTGCTGGCTGAAGCCTTGAAGTGTTGCTCCTGTGCCATGCCACCCTGCTTTGGAGCCAGATGATTATGGACTGAAACTTCTACAAACAGTGAGCTAAATAAACCTTTCCTTCCTTCATTTTGGGTGTCAGGTATTTTGTCCCAGCAATGAGAGAAAAGTAACCAAGACAAGTAGCATTCTCATATACCATCAATCTCCAAAGGGAAAATAAGAAAGAGACAAAGGGCAATACAAACTGACCAGGGACTAAATGGAAAGCTGAGTAACACAGAGCCCTATCTTATACTAGTCTCAAAGTCAGCTCCACAGGAGGTAAAGATAAGATATAAATGTAAAAATAAAATAAAATTCTAATGGCATTAAAATAAACATAGGAGAAATGATTTTGTAGTACGGAAATTTTCAAAATCGTTGTAAGTAAGACAAAAAAGCACACAAAGGCAAAGATATATTTCATTACATTACAATTAGGAACTGTGTTGACAAAAGTCACTACTGACATGAAATAATTATGGTTACTATAAATTGTCAGAAAAATGATTCAGTTTTGTTGAACACAGACTGATATTTTTCATAATCTTAGAGTTTATCCAGGAACAATGCTAGTTTATTTTATTGTAAATCTGTATAAGCTTAGAATGTTAAAAGTGTATTTGTATTGTACTTTTATATTTAATGCTGATAAAACACATAATCTTTTATATTGTCAACAAAAATTATTGAAAGAGATATAAAAACACGAGCACTACATGACATGACAAAAATTATAAATATCAATTATAAATGTAGACTAAAATCTTAAATAAAATATTAGCAAAATGAGTGTAGTTAGGTATAAAAATAACATTGCCAAATGGGCTTGGTCATAGGAATACAGATATGACTGAGCAATGGACTGTCTACTAATTTAATTCAATGTAAAGAAGAAAACAAACTTTGAATTTTATCAATAGATTCTTGATTTTAAAAGCTAATGAGAAATTAAGAATAAATAAAAAGTATTTCTACCAAAAATCTATAGTAAACGTCATATTACACTATATGAATACTTGGAACACAACACCTGACCCACACAGCAAAAGAAAGAGAGATTTAATTTCACTCATGGTTTCAGGGGCTTCAGTCCATAGTTGGGTGGCTCTGAGGAAGAAAATATCATGGCAGAAGGGTGTGGTAGAACAAAAAATGGCGGGGGAGCAACACCAGAGAGGCATGGATCATGTATAGTGCCAATGGCCATGCCTCCATGACCCATCCTGACATAACCAGAAGGTGATTTACTAATTTGTTGAGTGGCTCCTAAGCCAATCAATGTGACCAAATCACGTTTTAACTGTCATATCTTCTAACTCAGAAAAAGGAGAAGTAGGTTCAAAATCACCACTCTCAACCTAATATTAGATATTCTGTTTAAGTACTTACCCTACTTGTTGGTTTCTTTCTGTCATTGTTCTTGGAATTGTGTTCATTTTTATCTGGGTCTAGAATATCTTTCAGTACTGTTTGTATCCTTGGTTTGGTGGTCATGAATTTCTTCATTTGTTCTTTGTCATGGAAATGTCTTAATTCTCCATTAATTTTGAAAGATAGTTTTGCAGGGTACATCAATCTGGTTGGATGTTGCTTTCTTTCAGGAGTTGAAATGCTTCACTCCAAACTCTTCTTTTTTTTTTAAATTTTATTTTAAAGGGGGTAAAATTAAACACAACAAAACAGAACAGAATGGGACATAAGAAAGCATAAATTTCAAAGCTAGACAACCAGAGATCTTCACTATCTGTCATATTGTCTCTTGTTTTCTTCCAAATCGTTGTCCATATCTTTGCATATGGGGAGCTCATACTAAATAACATAGCCAATCTTTTCACAAGATGTGTAGTTCACTGGCTCCCACTTGCTAAGTGGGGGGGACACAGGACGGGGGACAGGATGACATGAGGTGTTTGATTCTCAGCCTGTGCGCCGGCAGGCTCACAGCCACCCCCCAGAGAGGGGAGGAGCTCCTTGTTCTCCCGGCACCCCGAGTCAACCGCAAGGTGCACGTCCCGATGCGCCAGGGTCTCTCTCCTTTGGGCCACTGGCACCCTGAGTCAACCACACAGTGCAGGTCCCGATGTGCCAGGGTCTCTCTCCTGCGGCCGCCAAAAGTCTGCCACACTCACAGCTGCCACCCTCTCTCTCTGGGGGCCACTGAAAGTCTGCCACATTCACCTGCTATTTTTTTCTGATGAATTGACCATTACATTTCCAAAGTTCTGAAATGGCCAACAGACCACACAAAAAATTCTCTTTAGGCTCCTGCTTGAAACCAGCAGCTACAGCAATCTGCTGGCCTTGCTTCAGGGCCACTCCAAAATCTTCTTGACTTGAGGATTTGTGCTGAGAAGTCTGCTGTGATTCTGATAAGTTTTCCTTTATAGGTGATCTGTGTTTTCTCTTCTAACAGCTTCTAATATTCTGTTCTTGTGCTGAATTTTTTGAATCTTATTATATGTCTGGGTATAGATTTATTTTGGTTATGGCTAATTGGAGCTTTATATGCCTCACTTATCTGTGTGTCAGATTCTTTTTCCATGCTTGGGAAATTTTCTGCTTTTACTTCTGCAAAGTTTTTTTTTTGTCATTTGTGTTGACTGCTGCTTTTTGATACCAATTATTCTTATACTATTTTTCTTTGCATCATCTTATAGCTGTTGAATTGTTATTACCTGATCTTTTGTTATTTTCAGGAGATCTTTCCTTTCATGATTGCTAGCCATCATTCTGTCTTCAAGGTCTGAAAGTCTGTCTTCAGTTTTGTTCAAGTGCTTTTGTCATCTTTCAATCAAATTTTTAATTTCCTGGATATCTGTTTGAATCAATTTCATGCATTCTGTTTTTTTCTTATATTGATCATTCATGGTTTCCATTCTCTTCCTATCATTTTCTATTTTAAAAAATATATCTCTACTCTGGATTTGCAGAGTAATTCCTTCATAAAGTTTGACATTTCTTTTTTATCTGAGAGATTATTTATGATCTGATTTTCTCTATAGCTTTATCAATTTGTTTCTTTGCTTCAGTTGCTATCATTTCAGAAATTTCAGGTGTACATCTTCTAGTTTCATTATGTCAGTGTCTCCTGGACTTTTTCTGGGTGGACTGGAATTCTGAGATTGCATTTTGCTTTTTTTTCCTATAATTTTTAAGCTTCTCATTAAAGTTTCCAAGGGGGAATAGAATTTGTAGAATAGGATTTGGAGTTTGGATCAATGGGATTCTTCAGTCAAGAAAACCTTTCTCTAGATCTATAGGTATAGTTAGAGTTGAGGGGATCCCTAGTCAGATTGTGTACTCCTGCTCTGAGGTGTCACTTTGAAGGCCAGATTTTTTTAACCATGCATTTCTGATTTGCCTACAGTCCTACTCGCTTGCTAGGAAGAGATTTAATAGCAAAATTGAGGGCAAAGGCCAAAATGGATTTTACCTGCTGGGTCTATACCTGGTCTCCCTGACCTAATTACCCAACAGGTGGATCCTGTTGCACAGTATAATAAAATATCTGATTTAAGAAGAATCTTCTTCCTCTGCATATGAGAAAAGAGAGAAATTATTTTGGGTGTCTTGACCCAAAGGCTAGTATAAGAACTCTGTCCAGTGGCATACTTTTCAAAAAGTTAAGTGGAATGGCTGCTGGATGGCCACCCTGCCTGAGGGCAGTAGCAGATACAGCTGTGTTAACAGAGGAAGACTTTAGGACAGAAACTAAAAGTCCTGACTCTTCAAGTAAGAGCAATTCTTGAGACCAAAGGTTACTTGTTAACAGAGGAATGGCTTTCTGAGTATTAGGCCATGCTCTTAGACACTTAGAGGTCATTATAAAATCTACACTGCTCCTAACCCTGCCTCTCTGATGCCTACAGTCCCAGAAGTTAGCTACTTTTGTGTACAACTAATCTCCCAGACTTATGCAAGCAATCAGGGCATCATTAACTTGCCCTTCCGAGTCCTCAAAGTGCTGTGGGTCACTGATGAAAGTAGCTTTATGTAAGAAGGACATGGAAAGGCAAGTTATACAGTTATTAGTTCATAATAGGTCATTGAGGCCAACTTCCCCCAGGGATCTCTGCTCTAACAGAAGTGCTCATAGCTCTTACTCAGGCATTGATCTTAGGAAAAGGCAAGAAGCTCTATATCTATACGGACTCCAAATATACCTTTATAGTGCTACATTCCCATTCAACAATCTGAAAAGAAGGAACTTGCTGACTAATAGGCAATCATCTATAAAATACTAGCAGGAAATTCTACAACTCTTAAAAGGAGTCTATCTTCCCAAACAAGTCACTGTCATTCATTTCAGGGGACCCCAAAGATACATGTCTAAAGTCTCCTTGGGAAATCAAAAGGCTGATAAGGAGGCAAGAACAGTAGCACTGGGCTGAGTGTGTGGCCCCGTGGAGTGCACACAATCCCCAGTAGGTGGAGTCCCCAGCCTCCCCTCATCATGCCATAAAGAATTATGAGGCTATGTATTCTCAGAGAGAAATGAGACAGGAAGGTAGGGTGTGGCTAAAAGTGCCTGAGAAATGGGGCACGACAAGATTCTGGAATGCATGTGCAGAACAGTTCCCAAAGCCCTGCACATGGACTTCTTGCAAGAACTGGAGCAAGGTTTTGATAGGGTGGCCTATACAGGACGTCAACCCGAGGAGTGGGTGATACAAAAACGATGGTCCACACTGAGTTTTTGCCACAGTGTTCTCTCCTGCATGGCGGCCCATGCTCATGCTGCAAGGTACCCTTCTTCTCCTACTGTTACTTGGCCCAAACCTGCTCTGCAGAGCTTGTTTCTTTTCCTATCTTTAATAAAACTTTGCTATCATCATCATCATAATCAACAACAACAACAACAACAATGAAGTGTACAAGCTGAGTCCACAAAAACTGCCTGGTAAGGAAAACACAAAACTGTCTTCATTCAGAGACAACGTTAGTGTTGAGCACATTGTAACGGTTAATAAATGAAGTAAGCAAGGTTGCAGAGTGCAGATCTGTATATAAAATTAATGGAATTTATGTATACTACTAGCATCAAACAAGGCAAAAATAGGATTTAACGAGAAACAATTCTATGCAAACTGGTGAAATCCCTATGGAGGGAATTTGGCAGTCGTTGGAAAATTGTATCAACATTTTGTTCTTTGATACAGCAATCCCACTTGTAGGAATCTTTACAAGACAAACCTTTCCAAAATGAAAATACAAATCCTTAATGTTACTTATATCAACTTTGTAATAACAATATTAGAATATAGGAAGTTACACAACTGTAAACATAGGACAGTGATTGAACTGACTATGGTGTTACGTGTAGATTTGGTCCCCAAAGACTCCAGTGTTGGGAAGGTGATTGGATCATGGGGCTCATAGTTGACTTGCCATTAGAAGGTGGGGTCCAGTCAGAAGAGGCATTCACTGGGGCTTGAGTAGAGGGGTGCATCTCCTTCCGCAGCTCCTCCTTTGCTCTCTGCCGCGAGATGAGCAGCTGTCCTCCACCAGGCCCCTCTACTGTGCCATCGTATCTTAGAGCCAGCTGTCTGTGGCTCATGTGACAACATGGGCCAAAATCAGTCCTTCTTCCTTTAAGTTGTGGGTGATGGATATTGTGTAGCAGCCATGAGAAGGTGACGAAGACACAGGTGATGGATTACTGCACACTTGTGAGAAAAAAACAAGGACGATCCTTATGAATGGGTACAGAGTGACTCACAGGAGTTATTGTTAGGTGGCAAAATAAAGTGCAAAGAGAACAGGTAGCATGCAGAGTTTCCTGCAATAAAGAGGAGAGAGTAGGAAATGCACCCATACCTGCAGATGATCACAAACAGCAGCACGGGAAGGGTAACCTAGAAAACAGGGAAGTCAGGTGCCTTCCAGGGCGGGGTGTGGGAGATGTAGTAGGAGGGATGCAAGGGTGAGGCACACTTCTCTGTGATTAGTTTGGACTATTGAAATTCTGTTAATGTTCATATTCAGAAAGTAAAATCAAGCCAAAAGAATGGGGAAGGAGAAAAAACTTAAAACTGAAAGCAAATGATCCTACTTGCATATCAACTGATTGCTGTAACCACGGTGGAGGGGAACAAAAACGAATGCAGGCTACAGAAGCAGAGACTGACTGGCCACGCGCTCAGATTTGAACGAGGTTGCCGGGGGATGCGGCACCCACAAAGAGATTGTGAGTTCTGTTAAGTAGGTTTATAGTGGGAAATGTGAAGCAATATTGAAACCATCCCAGATGTATTATAGGATGGAGAAAAGCTGTAAATGTGCTGTTGTTGGAAGCCAGAGTTTTCACCATGGCAGGTATGCATGTGGGTAGTACATGAATGAAAACCATAAATCAGAATTAGAAAACTCAGAATTTATGTTCTAGCACTCAGGAAAGAATCAGAAATATAATTTTTATTTCTTGTTATTTTCTAATTAATGTTCTATCATTCTTTGGCTTCCTAAAATACTTTAAATGCTGCTTTATAAAAATGTTTATTAGGGCCAGGGATTTAGCTCAGTGGCTTAAGTGCCTGCCTAGGAAGTACAAGGTCATGAGTTTGATCCCTGGTACCACGTGATATTCTTTGGAAATAAAATCTATACAAGTCAGTATAGATTTTAGTATAGTCTGAAGTGAAAACTCAGAAGGAACACAAAAACAAAAAAAACCCAACACAACAGATAATGCACTAGAAGACCCCAAATGTGAAAATAATGACACTTTTAAGCATAAAAAATAATGAAGAAATAAATGTAAAGGATTTGAGACAAAGCAGAAGATCAGCAGAGAAGACTGCATACACGAATGATACAAGTTCTTAAAGGGGCAGCAGAACAAATAGTAAAGTTACAACAGAAGAAGGATAGCTAAGTGTTGACTCAAATCACCGATTCTCAGCCGTTCTAGTCAGCCGTTCTAGTCAACTTCCTGGACTTAAACACAAAGAAGGAGAACACCTTTTGGGCATCTATGGAAACAAAGAGCAAGTGAATGCTAAGAGAAAGGAAAGTAAATAATCATCAAACTTCTTTTGGACAGGAGTGCTTTCTGTCGGTGGAGAGCGGAGCAGTCTAAGTGTACTTGTGTTCTAGAACTGTTGTGACAAAGTTCCCTGAACTGAGCGCTTTAAACAGTGGGAATGGGTTTTCTCACAGTACTCTGGCCACTCAGTGCCTGGCGTTAGGGTGTCAGCAGAGCGGGCTCCTCCTGAGGAGCCCCCTGCCTCGCTTCAGGCAGTCTTTGGCATCCCTCAGTCAGTGTCCGTGTTTTCACATGGAGTTCTTCCCTGATGTGTCTCTGTCCAAGTTTCCCTTGGTGCCATATCACATGAGGGCGCCCCCCACTGCAATATGGCTTCATCTTAACCAATCACACGGCGAAACTGCCGCTTCCCAATAGGTCCTATTCTGAGGAGTAAGTAACTGTGGCTTCGAAATGAGTGGAGGTGCAGTCAAGCCACAACACTAAGGAAAGAAAGTACAAGCCAAGGACACTTCACACAGCAAAATTAACCTTCCAGTGGCATTTCGCCACTCTATTAAGCAAGGAAGCAATGCAAGATCACTGAAGTCAGGTAAAAATGACTCAGGAACCAAATAAAAATCTGTCATTGGCCAAAGTTGTATAAATTAGACTTTGATAAGAATAGTCATTACATGAATTGAAACCCATCCAATATATTTACAGCTATATTTTGTAATTATATATCTTCTTTGTCTTTTTGAGATGAAGTCTCACTATGAAGTTGAGGTTGGCCTTGAATTCACTTTGTAGCCCAAGCTGGCCTCAAACTTGAAACAATCTCCCTGCCTCAGCCTCTCAAGTGCTGGGATTACAGGTGTGCACCACCACAGCCAGCTGTAATGAGATTTTGTAGATCTCTAATCAATTGCTCCATTAGTACACAGAAACCAATCATAAGTTTGGAATCTCATCAACAAAAGGAAAGAATCAAATATTTATCTTGCTTTTTCTATGAAAGCTATACAACTGAGTAACCAAATAGTAAATGAGGAGTGGCTGCTCTTTATAAAAATGTTGCTGATAATAAAAAAATGAATGAGAAAAATCAGAATATCATCAGTTTTCAATCCCAAATGCATCAGTACACCCAGTCATTTGCTATCAACAGCTGCCAGCATCACAGAGACAATGTGAGCCAGACACTGCCTGACCTTGCCAGCTGCTAATTTGCAGGAATATTGAGCGAGGGGGACCAGATTGAACTACAAGAGGGCATTCGGGTTCTTCCACAGGTGAGTTGTAAGGAATGGAGTGGGAGCCCACAGGAGGTGTGATTGAAACGTGGTGAAGTTTACTTTTTTTAATTAGTGCAGTAAAAGACACATTGTTATTAACCCCCTCTGAAGACTTCTCACTTTGAGCATACTTATCCCATCATTCTTGCCACTTCCTGCAGCAGTTCTGCACGTCCCTTGTCATGACTGTCTTTCATTGCACTGTTGTAGCTGCCTAGAAGTCCTGAAGTGACTCAAAACATTATTTTTCATGTACATTTTGACATATGGATATGTGTATGTAAACATGGATACTACTAACATACGTATACACATGCATATTTATACACCTGTGCATGTGTATGTAAGGGTGTATATGCATATTTTTTTTGAGTTCTTCAGCTTGTGTTTGGAATAGTAATTCCCATTTTTCTTGGTTTGGAGGACTTATCACTCCACTGTGGCTGTGCTGTCTTTACAGATACGATTCTGCCCTTAAAAAAAACCAGTGGCTTCTGATATAAGAAAAGATGTGGATTTTCCCTTGGTATTTTTCATGTGAAAATGTTCTCCCACTTCTACAAGAAGGCATGCTGCAGGATAGATCTTCTGACTTCACTCATCTACCTTTTAGGTTGTATCCTTGTGGTGATCAAAAATATGACAGCTGGCTTTTTGCAGTGGCCCCACTCTGTGCCCTTGTCTGCTTCTCTCTGGACTCCTCTTCCTTTGGCTTTGCCGTCTGGGTTTCCCTCCAGCTTTCTCCTTGGTGTGGGTCCATCCTGGAGGAGGCTGGTCTAGTTAGGGTATTGGAAGAGGCAGGCTTTGCTCGAGAGCCTTCGCCGACCTCCGGCGGAGCGACTGTTCCTGGTGAGTACCTGTGGCCCAGGTGGGGCCTCTGTCCTCCAGAG
>PVJX010024428.1:0-28094 GCA_004027295.1 Dolichotis patagonum
GAGAAAGCTGTGGTGGGACAGCCAAGTACTCGTTTCCACACCAAGACTCAGACTTTTTGAGCAAAAAAAAAGCCACATTCTTATACTGTCCAGCTTGTAATGGTTAATGTAAAACTTACCAGATGAACCTTGTGTTTCAGCTTTTTTCTCTTCCCCCTTCCCCTTGCTTCAGAGGCCTGATGCCGTCGGACTATTCCGAAGAAGAGGCCACCTTCGAAAAATTCCCCTTCTAGAACATGTAGACACTTGAGGAATGTTTCTGTTTGAAGAAAATAGAGGGAAAAACAGAAGTCTTTAGTCTGTGGCACACTGTGTCTTCAGACAGTTGGAGGATTGAAAACCTAGAGATTTCAAATCATGAATTGAACATGTAAAATTCCAGTTAAATGTAAAAACGGAATACGCATCGCTCTTAACCTTGAGCATAGTGACTTAGAGACACTGTATATCAGTTTTTGCCAATAAGACTGTGGACTTCGTGATTGTTGTTGAACTTCTGGGTCAAAGCTCAAATGAGGTGAATTTTGCCTTATAAGGGTTTATTGCTAAGAACCAACTTTTAATAGTCATGAGAGAAGTAACAGATGTTGGTAAAGTAGCACATATATTTAACCATTTAGCTTAGGACTCTATTACTGAATAGAGCCTAAATCGATACGATTTTAATGGTGTGTTCTTTGAATGGTTACGAAAACTGTAGATAATCTTAACTAAGGACTGTACAAACATGAAGGAGTGGTATCAAATTTCAGGCTTAAACTGTTTGACGCATTATGAACATTCATTTCACAACTAGATTGTATAAGGGTATTGGCTGTGATGAGACTCACTGCGTTACTTTTTTCCAGTAGTGAACTATGAAATCCTCATCCCATTCAACAGGCACATGTTAAAAGAGCATTGTCTTTGGTGTTAATGGGGGAATGTGTTCCTTCATTGTATTTGGGTCTTTTGTGTTAACACTTCTGATATTAAATTAAATGTGCCTTGAAATAGTTGGTTTTTTTTTTTTTTTTTTTAAGTTTTAAGGAATACTATGATGATTTTGTTGTACTCTTTAACAGTTTAATTGGGGGGGGGCTGTGGAGAGCAGATTCGTTTTGGAAAATTGGTTGTGCTCTTCAAAGTGAAGGAAAAGGTTGTCACATTTTTAAAAGATTTACTTTATTCCAGCTGGTACCTAAAGGACAAGGAGACATGACACTTGTTGCATTTTGACACTTTGTCCCTGGATATTGCAGTAGAATTAATGTGGGACAGTCTCACAAGGTGGCTGCCAGAAGATTGGGGAAATAATGTGTTGGAACTGTGGGCTGGCCTAAGTGAGACATTTTTGTGAATTGGGGGGAAAAAAACAAGGAATAGTGACCATTTCTAGCAAATTCATTTGATCATTTAGATAAATGAGGCATTATTTTCTTCATGCTTCCATCCAATCCTGGAGGTGAATTTTTTTCGTCAGATCATTCTATAAGTCACCAATTTGAATTTACGCTTGGTGGTTATGAAGTCAAAGATGAGTGGAAGATAAATGTTCCAGCTTGTCCCAACGTTTAAGTGCATTTTTAACAAGGGTGACTTAAGTTCTCTCTTAAATCATTCAAATCAATTGTAAGTATCTCATATGTTTGTGCTTAGAGAACTGATTGTGGGAGAGGGTGGGTTGAAGAAGTGATTTATATGACTTCAGCAAGAAACTTGTTTCTGAAATTCTCACTGTTTGTGAGGTTTGGAGGGTAAGTAAAGCAAATCTGTTTGAATTTAGCTTATGCCCGTATTAAGTGTTTTGCATTTATTTTACGCCTTTTAAAACTACTAGTAGTGGCTTAAGTATATTTTTAACAGGTCAAATAATTCATAAAAATGTATTATTAACATTTACTCAAATTTAGCCATTTAGGTGCCATTTAGATTATCTACTTGGACTTTTATTGTTATTATTAAAGTTTTCCTTTAAGATAATACATGCTCATGTATGAAATTGAAACACCAGACAGAGGTCGATGTGAAAAATGAATGTTACTCCTGGACAAGATCTCCACTTTACACATTCTTCTCTCTAGGAGCAGTAACTGATGTTAAACTGGGTGTCATCAAAATCATTTTTGTGTGTGTGTGTGTATATATATACATACATACATACATACATACATACATATAATTATTTTATGTGTATTAAATGTTGTCATATTGTTCATACAAATAACTTGCAGCTTGTCCTCCCACTTTGGGGCATGTTCTTAGTACATCTGCATTGCATTTTTAATGATTACATAGAAGCTGTTAATATTAATCATAATTTAATCATCTTCAAATATTTGTTTTCAGTACTGAGGATCAAACCAAATCCTAGGCATCTACATTTCTAGGCCTTTTATTTCTTTATTTTGAGATCGAGTCTTGCTGTTTCCAAAATTGACTTTTAAACTTGTGATCCTCCTTGTTTATCCTCCTGAGTAGCCACCATGGTTGTGGGCATTCTGTGATTTTAAAAAATTATTCCATAAACATTTACTTGCAGTTCTTTTCATTCACTCATTTATTTGTGGTGCTGGGTCAAACCCATATAAGTGCTGTATCACTAAGCTACATATCCAGCTCTTTTCTATGGGGTGGAGGGAGGGGGGCAGTGATGCGAATTGAAACCAAGATTACATATGTGCTCTACCACTGCGTGTGTCCCCATTCTCATTTTTTGTGATCTGATAAGCACAACACAAATTCTATGTGAAGTGATTAATAAAATGAAATAAAATTACAGAATGCTTCAGAAAACTGGCTTTTTAAAAAATTTATCACTAATTTTAAAAATGGTATTATTTTAGATTAGACAACCAGGCAGGGTCTCAGGAGGCTGAGACAGGCTCACTGTGAGTTGAAGGCCAGCCTAATACACAGCAGGACCCTGTCTCAAGGGGGAAAAAGAAGATACAACTTTTTAAACCAAACCTTTCTTTCAGTGGTTTTGAGGTTTTTATATTAGGTTGTATTTTACAGTTGTCTATTTTTTCCTTAGTCTTTAGTTAATTCACATAAAAGGAGAGAATTTAAAGGTTAGTTGTAAAACATCAATGCTGTATGCTTTGCAAGAAGCAAAGTTGTTGGAGCATAGGCAGCCAAATGACAGGAATTCCACTGTAACGATGATGACTATATCTTATTTCCTGATTGTTTGATTTTTTTGAAGTGCTTATTCACTGGAAGCTAAAGTTTGAGGATGCCGGTGGGAGACGGGAAATCTAAAGTTGCAGCAGCAATGAAGAACACCAACAGTTAGAATTGCCTTGCCTGTGCCTAAACCTGAGCCCTTATCATATGCTAACAATGGCTTTCAATCCACCGGGGTGTCTTGGGGCAGTAGTAAGCCAAGTTTTACTTTACCAGATTATTGTTAGAAATCCCAAATACCAGCTTTTGTTTTGTTTTGTTTTTCTTTTTAGGCAAGCTTTTGCTATGTACTTCAGGCTGGCATTGGACTCACTGTTCAGCACAGGCTGACCTCAAACTCTTGCCTTAGCCTCAGGAGTGCTGGGATTACAGGTGTGCATTACCATACCCAGCTACCAACTTTTTGTTGGGTTAGAATACACATACAGGTAAAAGACCCCTGTATAGCACTACTTGAAAGAATGAGAATTGCCAACAAAGTACTCCTAGTTTCAAGGTTCTAAGATTTGATGGACTTAAATCTACTCTGAAAGCAGTGTGTTAGGCAAAAGCCCCCTGGAAGAAGGAAATGCTAAAATAAAAAGTGAATTTAACACAGAAAGTTACTGTCGACTAAACATAATGACAAGAATGCCATATCCTCCCCACTCAAGTCTCAAAGTTAATAAAATTGTGTACTTAGGTCTTTTTTATTTTTTATCGGTACAAGGGATCGAACTCATGACCGCACGCTTGCAAGGCAGGCGATTATGCTGCTGAGCTAAATTCCCAACCCCTAGATCTCTTAAAAATCGATAATTTCTGCCATTGCAAGGCTGAAAGAAGGACTTTAAATTATACTTTTCATACACTTGCTATATGTGTATATAGGTTTTATAGTATATGGCAGTAGCATTTGGAAATACATGTATTGATGGCACAGTACTCCTGATTTGGCAGATTCTTCCACATCTGTCATATTTGCATTTAATAACTTGAGTAACTTGATCTTTGTGATATATGGATGACCTTTTATAATGTCAGTAAAATCTTAGCCATGTACCAATAGTAAATTCTTTTAAACTTAGTCCTCAGTGCCTGTTTCGTAGCTCAACAGTATATTAATCATATAAAAAAGATACATGAAGCCAGGCATTGTATCACACACCTATAATCTTAGCACTGTGGGAGGCTGAGGCAAGAAGATTGTGAGTTGTTGCTTAGCCTGTAGAGTTAGGCAGCTTATCAAGACCCTGTCTGAAAATTTTCGGAAGGGCTGAGGTGGTATCTCAGTGCAAAGCCTTGATTTAGTGGCCATTACCACAATTAAAAAAAAAAAAAAAAAAAAAACCCTGGCATTCTAGCACTGTGGGAGGCTAGGGCAGTAGGAGCAACAGACATATTCAAGCCTAACCTGGGCAACTTAGTGACTTCAGCAACACTGTCTCAAAATTTAAAATGATACTAAAAAAAAAGCAGGATCCCTTAGATGTGCAAAGGTCATATCCAAATCTCCAGTAACACCAAAAAAAAGAGGAATTGATGAATAGAAAATGTAATACCCCACCCTACCCCTGGTTATATGGTACTGATGGTTAAACTGGGGCTTTGTGTTTATTTTTAGGTAATAGTTCTACCACAGAGCTACATCCCAGACCAGAAAGTCTTAAGATTTAAGAGCTTGTGTTATGGTGATACATTTGTATAAGCCCAGCTACTTAGGCCAAGGCAGAAGGATCACAAGCTTAAGGCCAACCTGAGCAATTTAGCAAGATCATTTCTCAAAAAATGAAAGGCACTGCACATGTAACAGTGTGGTAGAATACTTGCTTAGCACAGTTCAATCCACAGTACTGAAAAATATGGGGAAAAAAATACTGAAAGTACCTCATTTATTGTAAAAGCCATATTCTTGGGAAGTATGGAAGATGAATGTACCAAAAAACTACTGTTAAAAGGACGCCTTGTAAAGGTCTTTGTGAAGTGAGGATAAATATATCTTGGGTATTATAGATATTTTAGAGAAAGCATTATAAAGTAGATACATTTATGATTGCTAGTACATGTATATTTTCAAGAACTTCTGTTCAATAAGACTAAGTATCTTGGTATTATGTTAAGACTGGTATATTTAAGGTGGATGTTAAATGGTCCGTTTCTATTTTAAAATGTTGTTGTCACTATTATTTTGTACTGGGGATTGAACTTAGCCAGAACCTTGAGACAGTCTAAGTTGCCCAAGCTGGTCTCAGACTTACGAGCCTCCCTCCTCAGCTGCAGAGTGCTTGGTTTACAGGCTTATGCCACCACACCTGGCTGTATTTCAGATTATATTTAAGGGTGAAAATAGATTTTTGATGTGATAGAAACAAAAAGTGACTATTTGGGCACTTTTTGTTTAAGACTTCATTTTGCCTGCTGTGTTGGCAAAATACTAAAATGCAGGAGGAGGACATGTTCCAGCAAAGATGGTAAATAGGTTGGCATCTGTGCTGTAGTTACATTTCGTTTACGTTATATTTATTGCTGTAATAATTACAAACAAGGTTATAGGGTTTTGTCTACGTTTTGTGATGGTTGGCTCTTTCCTTTGCAGCCAAACAGGCAAAAAGTTAATGGCGAAGTGTCGAATGCTTATCCAGGAGAACCAGGAGCTTGGAAGGCAGCTGTCCCAGGGCCGTATTGCACAGCTTGAAGCAGAGTTGGCTTTACAGAAGAAATATAGTGAGGAGCTTAAGAGCAGTCAGGATGGTAAGGGGCTTTACAATTTTTGAAAAACTTGCTGAATTTTGTACTGGCTTTACAAGAACTGCCAGCCACAAATATTATAGGTTAGATTCTGTACATACTGTTCTCTGCTTGTGGTTATATTAAATTACTGAATTATATAACCATTTCTAGATGTATCAGCAAACAAAACCATTTAATTTTAAAGGCTTTTTTTTTTTTTTTTTTTTCAGTTAATTGCTTACTCAAGCTTCTTAAGGTTTTGTTTTTAGGGAAAAGATACTGTATTTAAAATGTAACCGTTTGTCAGGTGTGGTGGCCCACGCCTGTAATCCCAGCACTTAGGAGGCTGAGATAGGAGGATCGCCATTGAGTTCAAGTCCAGCCTGATAGCAAGACCCTATCTTAAAAAAAAAAAATGACAGAAAGGTTATAAAAGTTTGTATTTGGTGCTTTGAAAAGCAGGTACAGTGTAACTAGGTTCATGAACTTCATTTGTTCTGTGATTTTTGGAACAGATAGCCATGTTTGTGTTTGGGAAAGATGGTCACAGTCATGTTGGTTACACAATGCAGAGTTTGTTTATGAAAACAGAATTTTGTCAAACACTTCTGCAGATTGTTTGTAGACAAATAAAAGTTCCTGAACAGAGGTACCACTGTATGCACGTAACCATTTCTCTTACATCTTAGAAATGTGATAATTTCCAGTGGTCTGAAAATATTGTAATTGATCGTACTTACTCAGGTCCTGTTTAGTGAATAAGAGATTTAATACTTATATTTGCTAAGGCACCAAACTTACTATTCTCTTCCATCTTTTTTGGAGCAAGTATGTCTGCATCCATCCTGTTTTTTTCTGTTTGTGAATATTAATAGTAAGAAACATAGCCAAACTGGGATTTAGCTCAGTGGCATAAGTGCCTGCCTTGCAAGTGCATGGTCATGAGTTCGATCTCTGGTACCAAAAAAAAGAAGCAAGGAAAAGAAAAGAAAAGAAAAGAAAAGAAAAGAAAAGAAAAGAAAAGAAAGCCAAACTGAAAATGTAATGGGTTTTTTTTCCCTTTTATGCTTGAGTCCCTTTTTCCTTTGTTCTTTTTCCCTTCACCCTGCTCCGTTTCTGCTACATCCTGTGATCTTCAATAAATGTAACTACTTGCTATATATTAAAAAGAAAAACTGAAAATTTACACTGAGAATTAGTAATCTGATTAATTGCAAAGAGAATCAGTAATGTCTTTAAAACTTTTTCAGAGTGATAGTTCTTAGCTCTTATTATAAACGTGTTGAGTAGAAGGCTTTGTGTAGAATCTCCAGAAATTGTTTTGTTTTGTTTTGTTTTGTTTTTTTATATGTGGGACAGTTCGTGTTTATTTTTGTGGTACTGGGAATTTAAACCCAGAGCCTTGTGCATGCAAGGCAAGAACTCTACCGCTGAACCACATCCCCAGCCCTGTGGGACATTTTTGATGAGAAGATAAGCCTCATTGAAGGGTTAGACTAGAGGACCACAGTGTGCTAAGGGCTGAACCTGCTGCAGAGCTAAGACACTAAGAAGGTAAAGAGGGCTTTGGCCATGTTAGGCCCAAAGGTAGTCATGGGTTTGTCTATAATCAGTACATGTAAAAAGAGTGAGTTGAATATAGACAGGGGTCTCACTGACCTTGAACTCATTATCAGCCAGGCTGACCTCAAATTCAGTGATCCTCCTATCTCAGCCTCCCAACTGCTGGGATTACAGATGTGTACCACCATGTCCAACTCTGAGTCAGTTTTAAATTATTTGATGTTATTTGAAGCATTTGATTTGCCTCCAGAAAATCTCATTCCTAAATGACTACTTTAAAATTCCAAGTAAAATATATTGTGGTTTTAGAATTGCACATGTTTGTATAATTTGTAATTGTAATGAAGTATTAATTGCCTGTGTGGCAGGCAGTTAAGATTAATATTATTAAATATATTATTATAAGACATATTAAAGGAGGCTTGACTGTTCTTTGCACAGAACTCAATGACTTCATCATTCAACTTGACGAAGAAGTCGAGGGCATGCAGAGCACCATTTTGGTTCTTCAGCAGCAACTGAAGGAGACTCGCCAGCAGTTGGCTCAGTACCAGCAGCAGCAGTCTCAAGCCTCCGCCCCAAGCACCAGCAGGACTACATCTTCAGAAGCTGTAGAACAGGTGGAGGTCACAAATAAAGACTGCAGTCGTCTGGCAAATGGACCAAGTAATGGCAGCTCCTCCCGTCAGAGGACGTCTGGGTCTGGATTTCACAGGGAGGGGAACACACCTGAGGATGACTTTGCTTCTTCTCCAGGGAGTGGGAATAAGGCCTCCGACAGCTCAGAGGAGAGAACTGGCAGAGGAGGTAGTGGTTACGTGAACCAGCTCAGTGTGGGGTATGAAAGTGTAGACTCTCCCACGGGCAGTGAAAACTCTCTCACACACCACTCAAATGACACAGACTCCAGTCATGACCCTCAAGAGGAGAAAGCAGTGAGTGGGAAAGGTAACCGAACTGTGGGTTCCCGCCATGTCCAGAATGGCTTGGACTCGAGTGTAAATGTACAGGGTTCTGTTTTGTAACATTTTTCCAGCAAATTTTTTATACAGTGTCATTTAATTGGGGAGAAGATACTGTCTAGAAAATTAATGCATACTTTTGTCACAACTTGCTTTTTTGTGAGTATTTCTGTTTGTTTTTTTTTTATTTTTTTGTTTGTTTGGGGGGATTTTTTGGCTTCAATACCTCTGCCACATTGGAAATTGTACCAGTTAATTTCTTTTGACTGTTGCTAAAAGGACAGTTTGTGTAGGGTCAGGTTATTTTTATATGCGTTAATGTGAAGTTGTAAATGGAAATCTTTCCTTAAAGTATAACACAATGATGTCTGTATAAATCTGTGTCTATCTAAAACCTGTGCTGTGTAAGGGCATTCTTACTCATGCTGTTATATACTTCTGCACCATTCAGATTTGTTAGAGTAGATATGGGTTTATGACTGCCAAGTTTGCCCAGTACAGTAGTTTTTATCACTAAAAGTTGGACTTGTTGATGGAGTCCTACAGTAGTTTCCATGTTAGATAACAGTTTTTCCCACCATACATCTGTGCATTTTCTCTTTAGGTGACTGAATGTTTAAGAAATATGTGTGCCTAGTTACTCAGTTTTTATGAACTGTTGTATCCTGTTAATGCATATTGCTCTGTGACTCCAGTATATCTTACCTGTACTGACCAAACCTGAATAAAGATTTTTATTGTAACTTCATTAGTTCTTGATTTTGTTTTGTGTGTGTTTGGCATTTGTCATTTATTTATATTGAATTGCTAAATTTCTATTTTTGTTTTTTGAGACAAGGTCTCATTTTGTAGTTCAGGCTGGCCTCAAACTCACTACGTAGGCCTCAAACTTGTGGAGAACCTTCTGCCCCAGCCTTGGAAGTGCTGGGATTACAGGCTTGTACCACCAAGCCTGGCTGAACTGCTGAATTTCTGTTCGTCCTCTAATGTACCATAAAGGTGAAATATAAGTCATTCTGTTTGTCAGTTTTGATTGTACATTTTTAATTTCTGTTCTGTTTTAGAAAATGAAGTTAATAGTTTAAATTTTTTCCCTGACATACAAAAACAGTTAACAAAATACTGAAAGTACAAAAATGTCAGAAGGAAATTGTCACCCAAGTCATTTTTAGGTTTTAATTGAAAAGCAGAATTTTAGTGACCTAGTCTTGGGTAACTAATACATCTGTGCAGCTAGCGATAGTTTTAAAACACTGACCAGTACTACTGGTTTTTACTATCTATCTCCATGTAATATATATTCTGTGGGAGAAAATGTTTAAAGTTTGCCCTATTATTTTCCAAGTACAATTAAACATTAACTATCAAGGTCTGTGGCACCGAATGTCTCTAGAATCAGTAGCTCTTCATGTATGGTTAATGTGAAACATTTCTGCTGAAAACAGTCATTTAAGTTAGGTGTAACATACTCAGATCCTCAAGTAGAATTACAACAGCACTTGAAACACACAACTTACTTGCAGATAACTGCTGTATTTTCTACTTGTCTAGCCAGCTTAGAGTACTCGTCTCAGATATTAAAAACACTGCACTGTTGGAGACTCAGGAATTGCCCCTAGACTACAAAAAACAAAAATACCCCTCCACTCTTACATTATTGTGCATTCTTAAGCAAAAATTTCCATACAGTTTTAAGTAAATTGCTGTATTTTGATATGTACTAAAACTTTCCTTGATTTATCAGATACTGTGGACTTTGACTTTATTATGTATATCCTTTTGACTTACCCAATTTAAATGAAAATAGAATTTCTTTAGGAATATATGTAGATTTGTAAATGTAACATTACTAATTTTCCTATGTGGCTATTGAATCTTCCTTGCTGAGTAACCTGTTGGGCTTAATGATTGTTCATAGTGGCACTATTTTCTCACCTCTGAAAGTGGATGTTTTATCTGGTACAGCTACTGGTAGGACGAGATGAAACTGGTCATGTGCAGATTTAATGGCTTCTGGAGCTAGTGGATCTGAACGTTGTGCATTAGCACACATTCTTTACATGAGTTGGGCAAACTAAAGCTCCCTGGTTCACTCTTTTCTCATAAAAGAGCATTAAGTGATATAAAAGCATGTCACAGTGCTATCTTAGTTTGAGCTATTGTATCAAAAAAATACCAGAGTGGATGACTTCGACAGCATTTTATTTCTACAGTTATGAAGGCTGGGAAATGAGACCAATTAATTTGCTCACCAGTTTGATCCCTGGTGTTGGCCTGCTTGCCAGCTTGCAAGGGCTACCTCTGCTGTATCCCAACAGGGCACAGAGATCACCTCTTTGACTTCTTGTACTATTATTGGAAGGCCTCATCTAACTACACGGGAGTAGAGCTTAGACATAACGTTGGAGAGTAGGAGACAAATGTTTAGTTCATAGTTGGTGCCAAATTCACATTGACTAGCCAATAAATGTTAGCCACTATTCTTATCTCAGTGCAGTTCCAATCTGACAGTCCATCTGACTGTACCAAATACAGTTCTTACTTTTTTACTGTTTAAGGACTGCTAAGTGTTGAACATGTCCCTTAAAGTTCTGTCATTAAAGCTTCCTTGATAACATCCACCTCAAAGCTGGACCAACTCCAATTCCAAAAGCTGAGATTCTTCAGTTCTACTGTTTGCTTCCTCCCTTCATCTTGATCCTTTATCTTGAATAAGAGGCAGAAATGTACCTGAGCTGGGGATGTGGGCTCACAGTCAAGTGTTTAATGGTAGCAAACTTTTATTAAAGGTAGAAAAAGAAACAGACTCTATAGTAAATTTGGGCCAAGTAAAAGGAAAAGAAGTACACTTCGCAGCATGAGGATGGGCTATCCAAGCAAGAAAACAGTGGCTTCACAATCAGTTTTTTTGTTTGCTTTTTGTTTTTTGTCTTTTTCAGATAGGGTCTCAATAGCTCAGGCTGGCCTTCAACTCTGCAGCCTAGTCTGGCCTCAAACTCCCAGTAATCCTCCTGCCTCAACCTCCTGAATGCTGGGATTACAGATACAGTCAGTCTTAATGGTTGCTGTGCTAAGCAAGACTTGGAAACAGTCACACAAAATAGCAATGCAATAACTAGAAAAAATGCAAATAACAAAGATTTTAAGTATACAGGTAAAGATGCAGGCTAATGTAATAGGCTTAAGGGACTAGGTCTATAGCTCAGTGATAGAGCACTTGCCTAGCATATGTGATGCCCTGGTTCAATCCCCAGTACCATGAAGAAACAAACCTTAAAACCTGTTAGGAAACCAAAATGAAACTGTATTCTCTAATATAACAGGCTTCGTGAAGTGCCATCTAGGTTATCTGAACACTAGTGGTATAGCTCAGTTGCAACTAGTCTAGCATGTGGCAGGCCCCATTTATTCTCAGTGAGGGAGTAATTTGCCTTGTTAAGGAAATACCAATATATGAACACAAATCTCACACTGGAGCATCAACCAGTTGCTATATCTTGAAAGTCCAGTGTGTGCTGGCAAGAATTAGTAAGATATGTAAAAGTGCCTGTTGCAGCCAGGCATAGCACTCCTATACAGACCTCACCTGTGTTTGATGTGGTTTAATTTTTCTCTAACACACTTGCAAAACAATGCAAAGTCATCCTGGCAATTTTTCCCTCAGTTGTTCTCAGTAAGCTGGTTTTTCTCTGTACTTTTTTTTTGGTGGACATTATATTTTGGGAATTCCTCTACCCCTGTGGTTATATGTAGCCCTTTACAGCCCAGGTTATTGTCATTACATCTGATTTGGACCCATTATGGAGCAGTTGTGAGGTAGCATTGAGCTATCCTTGATGGTAAGAAGCACAATGCTAAACCCCTCTGGCAAATTCACTAGGGATTCACTGCTCCCTTCGGAGAGAAAAAGTAGTGAATCTCCTACATGTCAAGTTGGCAACCACTGCCTGTGTCTAAAATCTGGCCTGCACTCCTACACCTGTTTATGAAAAAATGAGGGATTTCAAGGCCCCTTCAGGACACACTAGCTCTGCAGCATTGCTAAAATGGTGGCCTCTCATAAGCACTTGGAGATTATACTGGTTTCCTTTTAACTCCTGCTCGCTAGCCAACATAGCATATGATTCTAGACCTAGGTATAATTTAAGAAGCTATTCTCACTAGGAGGGGTGCATATACCTTTAATCCCAGCACTCTGAAAGGCTGAAGCATAAAGACTGCAAGTTTGAGCCCAACCTGGACAAATTTAGTGAGACCCCGTCTCAAAAAATAAGGCCCGAGGATGAAACTTAGTATAAAGGCCCTAGGCTCAATCCCCAGCACCAAAAAATAAATTAATTAAAATTTAAAAACCTATTCTCTTTCTCTTCTTCCCTCTTTTATAGTACCTGTGTGGCCCATACATACCAAGTAAATACCAATATGCAGTTACAGGGGGTGCTCCTCAGAAGACAAGTGCTTCTGGCCACTCCGCAAAAGCAGTACCTTTCTCAAAATTCCCTCCAAAATTGGGTTTTGATAGAGCCTCTCTCTAGATAGGAGACAAATGAGTATGTTCTTATTTGATGCCTCTAGTGTGCGAGGAGCTGTGCGTAAAGCTGTACAGCAAAGGTAGCATGCAAAGCTTGTACTGTCTAACCGAGAATGCATACAAACTAGGAATTACATCGTAACTGAACACTAAGATTAGGAACAGGCTGCTTAGGGGACACCACTTCAGGAAAATAGGAAGGCTTCTTGGAGAAAGTAAAAAGAGCTCTAGAGGTAGCTCTCTGACTTGGTAACAGAAGACAGCTACACTGCTCACTGAGATTTTAAATAAAAAACAAAAGGCTGAGAAAGGTAGATGTAATGAATTTGGTTTAGATATTAGAGCTCACAAAAGAAGCCAAGGAGTTTGAGAGCAGGAGGAAAATGAGACAGAACAAAATCAAATCCATATGAAGGAGGCAGGCATGGTGTGGCACATGCCTGCAATCCCTGCACTCAGGAGGCTGAGACTGCAGGATTACTGTGAGGCAGAGGCCAGCCTGGGTTACATAGTGAGTTCAAGGCCATTCTGACCTACAGGACTACATCAAAACAAAACACAAAACAGCCAGATGAAAGTTCCTTGAATTCTTATAGGGAACATATGACAGAGTACCAGAAAGAAGGGACTCACATGTGTGCCACTGGGTTAGCAGGAAGGATGGCTGATCTCATCAGTAATCCAGACTAAGGATTTCTCTTTAACAGAAACACTTTTCCTCTCAGGGCCCCAACTCTAGGGTCTACCCTTTATATTCTTCAGTTTATTTTACACATCACATCTCTTAAACTGGTTTCCTAAGACCGAATGATTTTTGTTTAATCCTAAAACCTAATGGTTTATTTTGGTACCAGGGATTGAACTCATGACCTTATGTTTGTCAGGCAGGCACCTGCACCGCTGAGCTAAATCCCTGGCCCTTATAATGATTTATTTTAAAGTTCAGTAGGATTCTCCAGGCTTGTCAACAATCTTCTGACTATTCAGTGTTCCCAACCCATTGCAATGCTTACCCTGAAACCCTTTCTTTTTTGTGTGTAATTTTTTTCTTTTTTGGTACCAGGGATCAAACTCATTTTTTGTGTGTATAACTTTTTATTTTAAAGAGAATGAAATCAAGCAAAATAAAACAGAATAAAGCCAATCAAAATAACAGTGTGACACAGGATTTCAAAATAAGGTAACAGGAAACCAACAATGGCTATCATGTCTCTTCTTGTCTTCATCTTTCTTTCCTAGGGTGTAGGAGTCCTCTACCAGCCAGCAGGCTGGAAAAGTGAAACACGGGAGGTCATTTCGGAACAGAAGCTGGCCAGGCAAGTGTCCCTGAGCTCAGGCTGCAAATGGAATACACGCTGTAATTAGACAGCTCAGAAAGACTCCGATTCACTCCATTTGGGGATAAGAAGTCACAAAGGCATTTTAAAACATGTAACGTCACTACAGACCCTTCGTATTTCGTTGTCTAAAATGTCAAAAGTCAACCAGAGGAACTTTTGACGGGGTGGGGGGGGGCAAAAGCTGCTGGCTCTGGGAAGTCAAGGCTGAGGATAGTTATGGCACCCAGGCAAAATGTGGAGGAACATTCAAAGCCACTGAGAGCAAAAGGACACGACGGAATTATGCCCAGTCCTGCAGTTGCAGGAGTCCCAGTCAGTGGAGATTTTTGCCAGTGGGAAAATCCTCCTTCGTCACTCCCATTCCTTGCTGTTGAGAAAAACTCCCCGGTAAACAAAACAACAAAACCCCAAAACGTGAGACAGGGTACAACTACTGGGGCCCAGATAAAGAGCTAGGGCTGTGTGTGGGTCTAAGACCCGCGGCTCCTTCGCGCCCCCAGAACCCACGATCTTATCCCGGTCACCTAAAATCCCCAGATCCCTCCTCTGACCCCGCCTAGGCCAGAGAACACCCTACCCTCCGCACCAGCACCTCTTCCTTGTCTTGGTCCAAGCAATCTCCAGACGCCCACCTTGGAACCCTCCCTCCCTTCGCCACAGGAATCCCTAAACCCACTCTAGGGACTATTCCCCCACCCAGGGAATCGCTAGCGCCACGAATCCTCAGACCACCAGTCCTAGGACCCAACCCGGCCCACCGAACGCTAGCTTCTGGACACTCTCCGACCCGCCCCTCCCTTCCGCGCCCCGCTCCCCTGCCAGTCTGGCCTCGCGCCTGCGCACTGAAAGCCACGCGGGGGCGGAGCGGGCTCAGACTCCACCCCCAGCGCTGTCCATAAGCCCTCGGAGAGCTTTGCTTCACTCTGCTGGTTGAGCAGACAGAGAACGGTGGTGGAGGCGGTCGAGGCAGGATGAGTGCAGGCTCGGACCCCATAGTCATCGTCTCGGCGGCGCGGACCGCCATAGGTGAGTGGCCAGCAGGCCCAGATCGGGATTGGAGCCGCCTGCTCTGAGGGCCAGATCAGCATGCTGTGGGATAGGGGTGGGCAAAGGACCTGCCCCGACCCTGGAGACCCTAGAGCCCCTGGCCTCTCCCTTTTGTCTGCCCCGCCCCCTACTCGCCTTATGTGCCCCCACTCCACTCCTCGCCCGCGGATTGGCTCCCCGCGGTTTAGCAACTGTGGGCCCAGGCTCTCCCATTGGCTGGTGTTGGGAGGCGTCCTCTGGCGAAGTCCCCTAATTGGCCAGTTCGGGGACGCGCCATCGGTCAGTCTGGGCTGACTGAGAGAGGTCCGAGATCCGCTCCCTGCAGGGTCTGGCTGGTGCAACTACTGATGGGTTCGCCCCCAGCTCCTTAGTGCCGCAGTTTTCGAATTTTTGGCTCACTTAGAGCACATGCAGCTTTCGTTTGGGAACGATGGGGCCGCGTCCACACTCTCGGTGGTCGTTCCAAATGGCGCCCATCCCGCCGCCCCCGGCGCGCGTGGCGGCTTCTGCAGTGTCCTCGAGGTTTACATGTCCTTTGTCTCCACTGCTCTGTTGTAGGCTCTTTCAATGGTGCTTTATCTACAGTGCCTGTCCACGACCTGGGCTCAACTGTCATCAAAGAAGTCCTGAAAAGGGCCACACTAGCTCCCGAAGACGTGTCCGAGGTCATATTTGGACATGTTTTGTCAGCAGGTAACTCCTCAGTGAACCAGGAAAGGTCAGGTTTATTAGGAACAGCCTGTTCTCCCCTTCCTCCCCACGTTGCACACCCGGGTGCACAACCCACGCGCGCTCGCACACTTGCTTCCATACATTTGCTGAGCTTATCCCAGCTGCCGCCTCTCTTCCCAGCCATTAGTAATTTTATGTGTTATACGTTTTTCCTGAATGATTCCACAACACTGATAAGAAGCAGGGCCTCTCTGCTGCATCAGAGTGTATGCATGGTCCTCTGTCTTCCTGTAAAATGTTGTACATCATGGATATGTATTGAAGTTGTCCTGTGTGCCCCGCACTGTGCTAGGACCCTGTTGCAGGGGTGGTTGGAACAACCCAGGTGGTGTTCCTACCCGCTTAGGCGTACTTCAGAGCTGAAGAGGTAGGTTGCCCATCACTGACTGAGGACTTTGTGTAGTCCTTGTGTAATTCAGGCTGGTCTTAAATTCACCGTGTAGGCCAGACTGGCCTCAAATGTGGCAGCAACCATCCTGCTCAGCTTTTTCAGTGTTGGGATTACAGGTGTGCACCACCATGTCTCACCCTCTTTGCTTTTCAAGTAGCCTCCCAGCCTCATGTCTCTAGACCTGCTAATGTCTGACTTTCTGTGCAGTAGTCTTGTTCAATCAATAGCATATACTCTGATTAATTGTACTAACAGTTGGTAAACCAACTTTTGTCTTTACCTGGCCTGAGACCTGACCAAAGTACAGGTTTAATGTTCCTTACTAGAAATGCTTGGAGCCAGATGTGGTGGTACACACCTATAGCAATTGGAATTAGCAATTGGAAGGCTGAGGCAAGATCTCTGTGAGTTCAAGGCCAGCCTGAACTGTGCAGTGAGACCTTGTCTCAAAAAATCAAAAAAGAAAGAAAAATACTTGGGACCAGAAGTATTTCACATTTTGGATTTGTTTTAGATCTTGGTTTCTCTCTCTCTCTCTCTCTCTTTTATTTTTTTCTCCCTCTGTCTCTATTTTCCTTTGAGATTTTGAAATATTTATATATACATAATGAGATATCTTGGGCTCGGACCCAAGTTTGAACTCAGTATTTATGTTCAATATACACCTTAAACATAGCGCCTGAAGGTAATTTTGTACAGTATTTTTAATAATTTTGTGCATGAAACTAAAGGGCTGAGAAGAGTCTTTTTTCCCTTGAGAACACTAAATATATATGCATTTTGACCTCAACCTGTTACAAGATGTCAGGTTTGGAATTTACTGTGGCATGTGGCATTCAACCAATTTCATATTTGGAGTATTCAGCTTTTCAGAATAGGGATAGTCAACCTGTATTTTCCTTATGATTGTGTAATTCTTCCTAATTCTCCTTTCTCAAATTGTCCTTAAAGTCTTGTGGGAAACCATACTACTTTCTCATGATTTTCCCCGAAATCCCTCCAAGCAGGTGTCATGGCACATGCCTGAAATCCCAGCTCCACTGAGGGAGGTGGGGATGATCCCAATTTCAAGGCCAGCCCAGGCAACTTAGTAAGACTTTGTCTCAAATTAGAAAGGACTGGTAGAACACTTGTGGTACAAGGCCCTGAGGTTAATCTCCAATATTAGAGAGAAAAAAAAGATGCTTACAGTGAGACTTTGAGATAATGAAGTCATAATCTGAAGAACAGTGAGTAATTGAACAAGGTATAGCCTCCACAATCATATAACAAATATTTACTGTGCACTGACTGTACAAGGCACTATTCTAGCATCTGGGAATAAGCCCTGTCTATGTGAGATAGAAACTGTCATTTGAGGGAAAGAGTGGTTGAAGGGAGGGTAGGGAAATGAAAAAAAAAAGGAATCAAGATATATCTTATACAAGTACAAATTCCCTGGAATGAATGTGATCATTATGTATACCTGAAATGTACCAATAAGCTTAATTTAAAAAGAAGAAAAATTCTTATTTTTGTGGAGCTCATATTCTGCTGTTATTTTTTGGCTGTACTAGAGTGATCACTCTGATCTACATTTCAGCCTTTTATTTTTCAGTTGTTTGTCTTCTGGGCCAGGGTCTTGCTATGTAGTTCAGGTGGGCTTCAGACTTGTGATCTTCCCAAGCATCCCAGTAGCTTTTTAAATTTTGAGACAGAGTCTTGGTAGATTGCCTGGGATAAACAGAAATATTTGATCCTCCTGCTTCAGCCTCAGAGTGGTGGGGTTACAGGAGTGCACCCACGATGGCCAGCTTTAACACTCATTTCTTCATCCTGACTACCTTTAGGATGGGGTATATTTTAAAAATCAACAGATTTTTTAAGAGGAGTTATTTACTTAAATGCATATGTAATTTATTGCAGTTTAAAAAGCTGGAATCATAGAACAGTAATGTCTTTATTAACTCATTTCTTGTGAGTTCAATTCAGTGAATATATTGATACTGTCTTTTTAATCATTTTTCCTGGATAAATTTTTTTTGTGTATGTGTCGATAAGAAATTGAACCCATGCCCTCAAGAATGCTAGGCAATCTCTCTACCACTGAATTACATCCCCAGTCATCTAGTATGTATTTTCAGTCTCAAATAACTTTCTTTTTGTTTATCTTCCAGCCTAATTTTAAATTACTAACACTGTGATTGATATAATCTCTAAATTTTTGTGGGTGACACATTTGTTAGTTTTTTTTTAAACAAACTTAATAATAATGCTAGGTAGAAAAAAATAATGCTAGGTAGGCATATCTAAAACTTGTAACAGACTGTCCACTGTATAAATATTTGCTATTGACTCTTTGATAGTAGACAGTAATGACTGAGAATATTAGAAACCTTTGGCTTCCTTCCCTTTTCTGCTACTTTGAGTAAGTGATACATTCTTCCTAATTAAAGGAAATCCCTATAGTTGAATTACAGAAAGGTTTTTATCAGTTCTGGTTTTGTATGTAACTTAACCATGGTGTGATGAATAATAAAGAAGAAAAGAAGTGTTTGTCAGAGGATTTCCTCTTTAAGTCAATCTTTTTCTCAAGTTTCTTTAGCTCTGATCCTGGGTCTAGTTAGAAATACTGATAATAACCTAGGTTATGCCTTATAAGGAGTATGTGTATAATACTAGTTGGTTGATATCCACAGTTTTAAATTCTCCCGTTGTGAAAAAAAGTCAAGCTCTTATCAAAAGATGAAGATCTTATGGTTCTATTTTAATGTATTCAGAACTTTGTAGAGCAAAATGTGTATATCTCTAAAATACCTAGATAAAAAAAAGCACAAGGCAGTATATACCAGGGCTGGACAGTGGTGGGCAGAGCTTTTTGCCTTTGGTCAGAACTTGGCCAATAGGCTTCATAACTGGCAGATGAGCCAGTGAGCAGTTTTACACACATTCATGCCCAGGTATTGTGCCTTTCTCCTTGATTGCTAGGAGACCCTTATGTTCTTTCTTCCAGGTTCTGGGCAGAATCCTGTTCGACAAGCCAGTGTAGGTGCTGGAATTCCTTACTCTGTTCCAGCATGGAGCTGCCAGATGATCTGCGGGTCAGGCCTTAAAGCCGTGTGCCTTGCTGCCCAGTCCATAAGGATAGGTGACTCAAGTATTGTGGTTGCAGGAGGCATGGAAAATATGAGCAAGGTAAGCTCTGAAAAGATGCTTCTCACTGACCTCTCCCTGAACACTCCGGTCGGTGCAGCAGCAAACTGCTGGATATCAGAGGTAGAATCAAACTAAAGCTAGAAAACAAAATAAAAATAGATTCAACCTTGGTCCCTACATGAAAGTTCATTCTCCAAATGGGAAATTCCATTTGAAGAAAATGCCTATTAATAGTGTAATTGGGACTGGATATATTATTATTAAATTGTTACTGAGGCATTACAGTATTTCCTCAATTAAACCAAAAATGTAGTGGGGCATGGTGGTAGACCTGTAATCCAGTATTTTGGGAGGCTAAGGATCATGAGTTTGTGCCTAGTCAAACACTGTATAGCCTGGGCTATTCAGTGAGATCCTGTGTCAAGGGAAAAAAATAAAGCAAAGCACCCTCTACTCAGAAATCCCTCTCAGTTTAAGCACCCTAATTCTCACTGTCAACGTTATTTGACCCATCAAAACAGTTACACAAAAGCGGGGCGTGGTGGAGCATGCATGTAATCACAGCACTCAGGAGGCAGAGTATCCTTGCAAGTTGGAGACCAGCCTGGGCTACAAACTGAGCTCAAGGCCAGCCTGAACTGCATAGTGAGACCCTGTCTGAAAACAAGAAAAAAAGAAAAAACAGTAATGCATCCTTAGCATTACTTAAGGCATTACATGAGCTCCTTCATTTGACAGATAATTAGTTGCCTCTCTGGAAGTGTCAATGGGATCCTTAAGGAAATACAGTGATACCTCAGTGGTTCCAAATTCATATTCAAACACAGAAAAGTTTGAGAGCTAAACATATGTTTCTTATAAGAAATAATGAAAAAGGGCTGTGGATTTAGCTCAGTGGCAAAAGCGTCTGCCTTGTAAGCACATGGTTGTGAGTTTGATCCCTGGTACCAATTAAAAAAAAAAGAAAAAAGAAATAGTGAAAAAGCGAAGAATTGGTTATGAGATCCAAAAATTATACTTATAAATTCATTTTTCCAGGACTTTAACACAAAGTTAACAGCCTTAGGTTGTAAAAGTACCCCTAAAATATCAAAACACAATATAGTAAATACATTTTTTAATAAATTTTGTACAGTTACTTTGCCTTGACTTGGAGGTTTCCTGGCATACTGGAAGCAGGAGAGAAATTTGAGGAGAAAAACTGTTATTTTTTGGAAAGAGGAGTCTCTTTCCATAATGACTGCTGGCAGTACACTTTCTAGGGTCTTTTATCACCAAAAATTCATCTGGCGGAGAGTGGCACTTAGACTCACCCCTTTGTGTCTGCAGCAAGACACTGTGCATGACTCACTCTTTCACAGGTCCTTTCAGGTAGGAGTTTTGGTTGACTGTTGAGCAAGGTTACAAATACCAAGCACATTTTTTCAAACTTCGCTGTTCAAGTAGTAGAAAGTTCGAGCTTGGAGCCATCTGACAACTAGGGTATCACTGTAAGACAGAATGAACGAGGCTGAAGGGAGACATGGAAATGGGCAGATGGAGAGTGAAGGACTCCGAGAGTAGGCAAGCTGAGGTTGTCCATTAATCTTAGGGGTGCTCTGGTCCTAGTGGGGAAGGGCTGCAAGGAGTACTAAATGAAAGAAATACTAGATAGTTCTGAGTGGGGTTAAGGGGAAGATATGACAACTAAGCCTAAATCCGTTTTTGTTGCTTGTTTCCAGGCTCCTCACTTGGTTCACTTGAGAGAAGGAATGAAGATGGGTGACATGGCATTGCGTGACAGTGTACTCTGTGATGGTCTTACAGATGCGTTTCACAACTACCACATGGGTGTGACTGGTAAGGCAGATATAGCTGCAAATGCAACTTTAAAAAGTTGGAAAAGGCCGTATAGTATCAGTGAGTCTTGCTGTCTCAGGCAATGCTGCTTGACTTCTCATTTGGTCAGGAAGCTGAGGCTGGGAATGGTGCCCAGAGGGTCCTGGGAAGCACATGGTGTTCAGATACTTCTTGGCGGTTTCCCAGGTTGCTTGTATCTCTTCAGGCCTCACACCAGAAAGTCATCCCAGTCATAGATATTATCATTTAGAACAGGGCTGAGGTAGATGGATCTTGAACTCAGGTGAGGAGCCAGCCCATGCCTGTCTAAAACAAGCAGCTCACTGAACCAGGCATGGTGGCGCACACCTGTAATCCCAGCACTCGGTAGTCTGAGGCAAGATTGTTGTGAGTCTGAGGCCAGCCTGAACTACATAGCAAGACTGTGTCTCAAAAACAAAACAAAAACAAAAGCAAGGCAAGCAGCTCACGGACTGTCTTCAAGGGCCCTCGCGGTGTCCACTTTAAGTGTCTCACAAGCCTGGCAGAAGTCAGATATCAGTACACAGTGTCAACGGCAAAGCAGGTTTTAACCATTTAAAAGTTAATCCGGGCATGGTGTCACATACTTGTACTCTCAGTCACCTGGGAGGCTGAGGCAGGAATATCACAAGTTTGAAGCCAGGATGGGCAACTAAGCAAGATCTTGTCTCAAGAAAAGAAAAAGTGCTGGAGATGTAGTTCAATGAGAGAGCATTTTCCTGGTGTGCTTTCCGACCTGTGAAGCTTCCATTCCCAATACCAAAAAAATAGAAGGAAGCTAATGGATTTCAGAAGGCAGCACTCTTTAGTGTCCCCCCTAAAACTCTATGTTGCTTAAGTTGCAATGGTAGCTACAGCAGCTGCTTCTAAAGCTAAAATTCCAGTAGAGAAGATGACTACTGCAGACAAATAGGCACCCAGAATGTCCTTGCCCAGAAAGCCTCAGGCCAGTAGGCAGCACCTCCTCAGACAGCTCAGAAGAATCAGAACTACAGCCATAAAGTACTTGTTCCAAAGGTATCTGGCAAGAAAGCACAAGAGACTGTTCTGAAGTAAAACGTCCTGGACTTAATGTGCTTCTTAGGTGCATTTTTCCAAAGAAAGAGACCAGGAGTCTTAGTTACTTTCTCGTTGGTGGGACAAAATGCCCAACACCCACAAGGTAAGGTTTTGTTTTAGTTCACAATTTGTAGAAGTTCAGTTTATAGTCATCTGGCTCCAAGCTAGAGTAGCATGGTAGAGGAGAAACAGTTCATGGCATGGCAGGCAAGAAGCAGTGAGCCTATCAGGAGAGGAGGGAAATTTATACATGCACGCTTCCAGGCCATGCCTACTTCTTCCCACCCGGCTTCACCTCCATCCATCTACAAACCCTTCAGTGGACTAACCCAGACCCATGATCCAGTCACCTCCCAAGAGCTCTACCTATGAGCATAGGAGGGTTTGGGCGAACATCAGCCGTAACACCAGGTTCTAATCATTTCTGAATCCCTCTGTACATCCATAGTTGTTCCTCTCTAGCAACTAAAGTGAATAATATTTTTTTTTTTGACTCTGTGTCTTGCTGTGTAATTTAGGCTGGCCTTGATCTCACTAAGTAGCTCAGGTGGCTCCAAACTCATGAAGATCCTTTGCCTCAGGCCCCTGAGTGCTAAGATTATAGGCATGCACCATCATGCCCAGTGAATAAATATTCTTTTCTACTTTATGAACCCCTGACATTGGGGAATGTGAAAAGTGGCAGGTACTTTGGTACTTTTGGACCAAACCCTTCATTTTGTCAAATAAAGAAAAGTGATTCTGTGGCAGAGCCACAGCTAAGCCAGGTTTGAGACTTCATACAATTGTGTCATGGATCTTGAAAACTCCTGTATTTTACTGGCAAAATGAGAAATAAGAACTCATGTCTTTACTATATGAAAATGTACAACATAAACAAAATGGACTTTGATTTCAGAGGTAAAGAAAGAAACCCTGAGGAGTCAATTGCCTTGCTCAAATCCATGCAGCAATGGCTTGCTTTCTCGTTTTTCTTTTTTCTTCCCCACTGCCCCTTCCCCCAGCTCCAGCAAGGTGTTTGGTTGTGTGTGTGTGTGTGTGTGTGTGTGTGTGTGTGTGTGTGTGTGTGTGAGACAGAGAGAGAGAGAATTTATGGTTCAGGTAACAGAACTCTGGGCCTCTTTTGCTAGGCAAGAATGGCTTTGGTTCCATGAGAAGTATAAATCATGTGAAAAATATAGTGAGGCGGCCAGGCATGGTGGCTCAACCTGTAAATCCAAGAACTCAGGAAGCTGAAGCAAGAGGATCTCTGAGTTCAAGACTAAACTGGGCTACCTAGTGAGTTCAAGGCCAGCTTAAACTACGTAGCAAGACCCTGAGGCCCTGTCTCAGTTCCCCTCCCCACAAAAAGAAGATCATGGAGAAAAGGGCAAGAGTCTAGGCCAGGGGACAAAATATGCAAATGCAAGAAAGGAGGCAAGGGCTTTGAGATGTGGCACACAGTAAAAGCTTAAAGGCATCTTAGGTGGACAACAGGCAGAGAAAGCTGATGAACACAGGCACAGACCATGGAAGCTGCTGTGGTCTTTACCTGAGCCTCAGTACCCTAGTGTCTAGGCCCCTGCAAATAAAAACTAAATAAATAAAAGTTAACGTAAGAAAATAGCTTCCATGGAGTCCGAGGATATACCTCAGTAACACCGTGCCTGCCTGGCAAGTTGTGAGTAAGGTTGTGAGTTCAATTCCTGGTACCAAAAAAAGAAAAGAAAAGATAGCAATAGACTTAAGAGAAAAATTTGATACGTGTGACTTTTTCTCAACATTGAAATATAGGCTGCTCAACTTTATTCCTAACAGTGCAGACCTAGAAATAGCGCATATGTCCATCAAGAGGAGATTGCGTAATAGTGGTATGTTCACACCATGAAATACTGCTTAAAAAAAATCCTGTTACAAATATTAATGACTCTTACAAACATACTGAGAAAAACAAGCAGAACTGCATTTACAATCTCTGGTGAAAGAAATCAAAACATTATTTGCTTCAGACTAGGAAAATTGGTAGGAGACGTGATAATTTTTTTTTTCCAAATCCATTTTATTTCAAGGATAAAAGGGGGAAAAAAAGAAGTAGAAGAAAAAGAAAAACAAGTACAACAAAATTTCAAAATACATCAATGGTACATACATTGCACATTGTCTTCCCTAAATCATACACCCAGAGCGCAAGACATCTGCATTCAATTGTCCAACAATACCAGCACAAATCTTTCTCTTAAGTGAATCCGGAGAAATCAGTAGTATAACTACCTTAACTGTTTTTTATATACATATACATATACATATACATATGTTGTTGATAGTATACATATACATACTCGTGTACATATGTTGTCAATAATAATCATTTGTCTGAGGAACAGCTAGCAAATATTTTCTCCCACCTTGTGGGTTATCTCTTCACTCTCTTGGTGGTTTTTCTTGCTGTGCAAAAGATTTTCAGTAGAGTGAGATCCCAGTTCTTGATTCTTTGTGATAGTTCCTATGCAATCTGGGTTTTATTCATAACGTCTTTGCCTACACCAATGTCTTCAAGAATTTTACCTACTCTGTCGTCTAACAGATTTAGTGTTTCTGTTTTATAATATTAAGATCTTTGATCCATTCTGATTTTAGCTAAGTACATGGTGAAAAGTATGGGTCCAGTTTTAATCTTTGGCATGTTGTAGAGCCAGTTTTTCCAGCACAGTTTATTAAAGAGCTCTTTATTCCAGTGAATGTGTTTGGCACCTTTGTCAAAGGTAAGGTGGCTTTGTGTGTCTGCAGTTGTTTCTGTCTCCTCTAATCTATTCCACTGATCTTTGGGTCTGTTTTTTTGGTAGTACCATACTTTTTTTTTTTTTAATCACAGTAGCTTTATGTATAACTTCAAATCAGGGATTGTGATACCCACCCCGTCTTGTCTTTGTTGCCCAGGATTGCCTTTGCTATTCTAGGTCTCTTCTGGTTCCAGATGAATTTTAGGATTGTTTTCTGTGATTCTATGAGACATGCTATTGGAATTTTGATTGAGATTGCTTTGAATCTGTGTAACAGTTTTGGAAGTATGGCCATTTTCACTATATTGGTTCTTCCTACCCAACAGCACGGCATATCTTTCCATTTTCTAATATCCTCTTCAATCTCTCTCTCTCTTTTTTTTTTTTTTGTCAACCATTTATTCATGCCTTAGAGGAAGATGGGTACAAATCATCGTGGGACTCTGGAGGGGGTGGTGCAGGTGAATTCAGGCAGAAGAGGCCTCATAAATGCATTAATAGTTGGTATAGATCCTATCCGGACTGATGCACAGGCGCTAGCCCAGCAGACCACACTGCAGCTTGCTATAGGAGTGATTCTTTGCGCTACCTATCTTGCGGATGCTGTGCTGGCTGCAGAGTGTGCAGGGCCCAGAAGGTCACGAGCTGGTCTGGGAGCACTTGCACGGTGATGTACTGGGCGGGCTTGCCAGTGGCCTGCACCAGCTGCTGGGTGAGCTCGGAGAGGAACCCGTCCTGCACGGAGCTGCAGGGCAAGTTGGTATTCAAGATGAGCATTGGCATGTTGGTGGAGAGACGGCGGGACAACGGCAGAGGAACGGAACTACATGAGCAGCCCCATCTCCTTTTTCAGAGTACTGTAGTTTTCAGTGTAGAGATCCTTTATATCCTTCCTTAGATTGATTCCTAGGTATTTCATTTTTTAGATGCTATTGTAAAAGGTATTGTTTCCCTGATTTCTCTCGAAGTGAGTTTGTTATTCATGTACATTGATTTTTGAGCATTGACTTTGTAACCAGCTATGTTACTAAATTGGCTTATTAAATCTAGTAATCTTTCAATTTAAGTAAAAATTTTTATTGGTACTTGGGATCGAACTCATGAGCTTGTGCTTGCCAGGCAGGCACTTATGCCGCTGAGCTAAATCCTCAGCCCAAATCTAGTAATCTTTTGGTGGAGTTTTGGGGGTAGAATATCCTGTCATCTGCAAATAATGATAGTTTAACTTCTTCCTTCCCTATCTTTATTCCTTTTATTTCTTTTTCTCGTCTAACTGCTTTGACTAAAGTTTCCAGGACAATGTCGAGTAAGAGTGGAGACAGTGGACATCCTTGTCTTGTTCCTGATTTTGAGAGAAAGCTTTCAGTTTTTGGCCATTTAGTATGATGTTGGCTGTTGGTTTGTCATAGGTAGCTTTTATCGGATTGAGACAAAGACCATCTATTCTAATTTTCTGTAGGGTTTTTATCATGAATGGGTGCTGAACTTTGTCAAATGCTTTTTCTACATCTATTGAGATGATCACATGATTTTTGTCCTTGGCTCTGTTAACATGGTGTATTACATTTATGAGTTTCCATGTATTGAACCATCCCTGCATCCCTGGGATGAATCCCATTTGATCATTGTGTACAATCTTCTTACAATTTGCAGCAGTCTATTTGCCAGTATCTTTTTGAGGATTTTTGTATCAATGGGAAATTGGCCTATAATTCTCTTTCTTAAGTGGATTCTTCTCTGGTTTTGGTATCAGGGTAATGCTTTCAGGCCAGGAATGAATTTGGAAGTATTGCTTCCCCTTCAATTTCATTAAAGAATTTGAGAAATAATAATGTTAGGTCTTGTCTAAATTTCTTGTAGAATTCAGCAGTAAATCTGTCAGGGCCTGTGCTTTCTTGGTTGATAGTTTTTTTTTCTTTTTCATTTTTATTTTTTATTATTATTTTTTTATTTGAAAGACAATAAAACAAAAGGGGGCAGTACAGAGCAGATCAGAACAGGACAACATAGGCAACACAGTACTTTATATTAAGTCAACTGGACATCAACAGTAGCGAACACCATATCTCTTACTCTGCTATAGTTGAGCATAGTTTCAAATACAGTAATATCAAACATAACACAATAGTATAAAGCCATGCATAGAGTGAAAGAATTACAGGGCTTTCTGAACCGAATAACAGAAAATGTTCAATGGGTACTGTAATATCTCATTTTTGATAGAAAAGAAAAAAAAATTTGTTTGAACTATCACACATATTCAAATTCCAATAAGACACAATGTGATAGAACCAACGGTAGTAGAACAAAAAAAAGCATGGTAGGACTTCTAAGAAGGATGATATTAAATCGGCAATAGCTGTCACAATGTTTTGTTTTCTTCAAAACAGCTATTCATATCATCAAGTATGATACAGTCAAACAAAACAGGATAAAACCATTCCAACTGATGATTGAAAACTTTGAAAGACTTCGAAGCTGTGAGATGGGGACTCATGCTTACCATAAAGTCATATACTCTTATCAAATCTCATATTAGGGAGATTATATGGTATTTACCCTTGTGAGTTTCGTTTATTTCACTTAAGAGAATGGTCTCAAGTCGTGTCCATTTATTTATAAATACCTCGATGTGATCGTTCTTTATAGCTCAGTAGTACTCCATTGTATAAAAATGCCACAACTTTTTTATCCATTCCTCAGTTGATGGGCACTTAGGTTGTTTCCAAGATCTGGCTATTACAAATTGTGCTGCTATAAACATGGGTGCACATATATCACTGTGGTATGATGTTTTCAGTTCTTCTGGAAATATGCCTAGAAGCGGAATAGCTGGGT
>PVJX010024429.1:0-27660 GCA_004027295.1 Dolichotis patagonum
TTCCCTTTCAATTTCATTGAAGAGTTTGAGGAGTGTCAGAATTAAGTTTTCTTTGTGTTTCTTGTAGAATTCTGCAGTGAATCCATCTGGGCCTGGGCTCTTCTTTGTTGGCAAGGACTTAATTACATTTTCAATTTCAGTAATAGTAGTTGGGTTATTCAGTAGTTTTACATCTTCCTGATCCAGCTTTGGTAGTTCATATGTATCTAGGTATCTGTCTATTTCTTCAGTGTTAATGAACCTATGAGTGTAGAGGTTTTCAAAATAGGTGTTGATGATCTTCTGTATTTCCACTGAGTCTGTGGTAATTTCACCTTTTTCATTCCTTATTGCATGAATTTGAGTTTTTTCTTTCCTTTTTTAAATAAGGTTGGCCAGGGGCTTATCAATTACATTTATTCTTTCAAAGAACCAACTCTTTGATTCATTGATCCTTTGTACTGTTTTCTCAGTATCTATTGCATTAGTTTCTTCTCTAATCCTTATAATTTTGTCCCTTCTTTTGGCTTTGGGCTTGGCTTACTCTTCTTTTTCTAGATGTTTGAGTTGTAGCATCAGGTTGTTTATTTGTGTTCGTTCTGTCTTCCTGATGTGGGAGCTCAGTGCAATAAATTTTCCTCTGAGGACTGCTTTCATTGCATCCCACAAATTCTGTTACATTGTGTTTGTATTTTCATTTGCTTGTAGATATGGTTTAATTTCTTCTTCAATTTCCTCTGTGACCCACTAATTGCTCAAGAGTGTATTACTCAGTTTCCATGTGTTTTTTAGTTTTTTGCAGTTGCTTTTATTGTTAATTTCTAATTTCATGGCACTATGATCCGATAGCATGCATGGGATCATTTCAATTCTTTTGCATTTACTTAAATATGTTCTGTGGGCTAGTATATGGTCTATTTTAGAGAATTTCCCATGTACTCTGAGAAGAAGGTATATTCTGATGTTGTTAGATGGAAAACTCAATATGCATCTATCAAGTCCATTTGTTCACAGGTATGATTCAGTTCTGTTATTTCTTTGCTGATTTTCTGTCTAGTTGATCTGTCCCTCTGTGTCAATGGCATGTTAAAATCTCCTGTTATAATTGTGTTATTGCTTATTTGACTTTTCATTTCTGTTAATATTTGCTTTGTATAGCTGGGTGCTCTTGAGTTTGGTGCATATATATTTAAGGTTGTTATCTCTTCCTCTTGAAGTTTTTCCCTAACTAATACGTAGTAACCTTCTTTATCTCTTTGGATCATTCTCGGTTTGAAGTGCACATTGTCTGCACACAGGATTGCTACTCCTGCTATGTTTTGGTTTCCTGTAGCATGAAGTACTGTTTTCTATCCTTTGATTTTCAGTCTATGGGTTTCCTTTTGGGATAGATGGCTTTCTTGTAGACAGCATATGGTTGGATGTTGTTCCTTGATCCATTCTGCCAGTCTGTTTCTTTTGATTGGTGAGTTGAGGCCACTTACATTAATGGTTGTAACTGTTATATATTGGTTTATTGTTGGCATGTTATCTTTCTGCTGTTGTATCTTTAGTTTTTCATTCTATTTAACTGTCTACCTTGCTTGGTGGTTTTATCCCATGTATATCTAGAATGTCTTTCAGTATTCCTTGTAGGGTGGTCATGAAATTTTTCAGCTGTTCTTTGTCATGGAAGTATCTTATTTCTCCTTCCATTTTGAAGGACAGTTTTGCAGGATATGTCAGTCTGGGTTGAATGTGGTTTTCCTTTAGGATCTGAAATACTTCACTCCATGCTCTTCTTGACTTCATTTTTTGTGTTGAGAAGTCTGCTGTGATTCTGATAGGTTTTCATTTATTGGTGATCTCTTCTTTCTAACAGCTTTTAGTATTCTGTTCTTATGGTGGGTGTCTGGGATGGTGATTATTATGTGTCTAGGTGTAGTTTTATTTTGGTTATGGCTATTTGGAGTTCTATATGCCTCACTAATCCAAATGTCAGTCTTCATTCTCATATTTGGGAATTTTTCAGCTATTTCTTCTGTAAATATCCTCTTGATATCATTTGAGCTGTTCCCTTCTTTTTCATTTATCCCTATTAATCTTATGTTATTTTTCTTTGCATCATCTTGCAGCTGTTGAATTGTTATTTCCTGATTATTTATTTTTAAAAGCTCTTTCCCTTCCTGTTCACCAGCTGCAATCTTATCGTTGATGTCTGAAATTCTATCTTCAGTTTCATTGAGGCGTTTTTTACAGGTTTCAGTAGAGTTTTTGATTTCCTGTATATCTCTTTGAATCTGATGTATGCATTCTGTTTTTTTCTTATAGTGTTCATTCATGGATTCTATCTGTTTGCTTTGTTCCTGTAATTTTTTAGCTGTGTCTTCAATAGATGTGTTCACTATTTCTTTTATCATTTAGTCTTTTACCTGGGCAATTATTTCTAATTTGAATTTCTCCATAGTTTCCCCTAGTTGCTTCTTTATTTCATTTGATATCATTTCAGTCATTTCAGGTGTATGGCTTCTATTTTCTTCTATGTACATGGCTCCCAGGCTTTCTTGGGTTGGGCTGGTGATTTGAGCCTGCCTTTTGGTCTTTCCTTTTGTCATTTTTCTTTATTTCCTTGGTTTGAGTGGTTTTCCAAAGCTTCCTCTGGGTGTGTTGCAAATCTCTTACACCCTCAGCCACTGGAGCAGTCTCAGCTCCTCTGCAGGTACTTGGCCCCCTAAATTTAGAGGCAGAAGCTGGGTGTGGAGAACTGGGGCCATACTAAAGTTAAAATTATTGTACCCAAATGTGCTCTCCCAATATATTTTAATAAATAGGTCTGAAATCTTGTTTCAGCCAGCAATATGACTCTCATTCTTGATTCTTCTCTCTCTCTCCAAGATCTTATTTCAAAATGACTTACAGTTTATCTCTTATAGTTCCTGATTGTTTTTCTTTCCTTTTTTATTTTAAAGAGACTAAAACAAAAGAGGGCAGAACAGAGCAGATAAGAACAGGACAACATAGACAACACAATACTTTACATTAAGACAACCAGACATTTTTCTACAGAAGATTGTTCCCTACTGTTACCATCAGGGCTGAATTCCCTTAATTGTGATAGATTTTTAGTTGAGCTATCAGCCTTCAATTTTTCTGTTACTATATCTTATTTCTGCCACAGCAGTAAGATATCAATCTAAAGAAGTGTGGTACTCTCATAGAATGGCTATATAAGATTGATTTATCTTTTTAAGATATATGATTATAAGTGGACTTGATGGGAAGCTGTGTTTAATTGTGTTTATAACAAAATTTAGAAAATGATCTATCAGAAAATGAAGACAACAATTTCAGATAGATTAAGGATCATGAAATTTTTATGAGCTTTCCCTTTTAGTCTTATCTGTTAAGAAAGGTGTCTCACCTGCTTCCTGTTTAAATTTCTTCTGTCATAGCCCATTGTTATTGTATAGGTTAGAAGACAATTTTAAGTCTGACACTTGTTTTAATGTCTCAGCTTTCTTCATGCATCTATTGATCTTGTTGTGTTAGTGTCAGCCAAATAGAACTTCTTTCATAGCTCTTTATTAGAAAGAGATTTTGAATACCATTTTCATTTCCCTTGTACCTACAATATAACCATGGACCATCCCCTAGCTTATCCAAAGTTTCTTTACGATGCTGTCATATAAAAGGATCAAGAAACTTAGCAAGATTGTCAAACTAGAAGAAATTGGATCTCATATCAAACATAAGTGTTATTGTTTTTATTTAGCAGTCCCTGAAAACCCTCAAGGGCTTGTAAGTGGGGCATTTGGAAGTAATAAGATTAGGGGATTTATGAATAATTTGCTATTAGGAGGTGGTAGTTGTTGGAAGACATGGGTCACTCCAGGACTTACCTGGATCTGTCTCCTCTAGTACTCTTGTGATTTGGTCCTCTGCTTTCTGTTGCCACGCCATGAACTGTTTCTCTTCTACCATCCCACGCACTGTGTTACCTTGCCTTGGTGCCAACCATCAAAGAACTGAAACTTCTCCTAACTGTGATCTGAAATACACTTTTCCTTTTTTAAACTGTGTATGTCAGATGTACGTCTCAGCAATAAAAAATGAATAAGAGAGTTAGCTTCATTAAATCCTTACACATTCCATATATTAGAAAAGTTTGTTTTAAGATAAGAACAAAATGTCCCAATGGAAAGAAATAAACACACAAAATTACTCTGTCATTTATAATCATTTAAAATTTCACTTTAAATACATCTATTAAATTATGGATATACTGCTTTATACCTCTTTTATACATATATATGAACTTACCCCATAACATTTTTTCATATATATGGACATTAATTTTTTTTTCCAACTGAGTTAAATTTTTCTATTCTTTTGGTAATCTCTTCCAGAGTTGACTACTTCCATCATTGGTAATGAAACATATAAGGCCCCACTTCAGATGTTGGCACTGCTATGAACAACATAATCTTTTTTGTCTCTTCATTGCAATTCAGAATTAACTCTTTGATTCTTGTCTTATGTTCCAGTCTCAGAAGTAGTTCCTACTGCAGAAGTTATTTGAAGACAGTGTTAGGTTTTTTAGCAGTAGTCTTTGACCAGGTTCTGTCATCTTCACAAACACTACAGTGCAATTAGTTTATATATGGATTAAACTAAGAGGAATGCTCTCAAATGGATTTAAATGCACTTTAGTTTTAGACAATCTACATGATCTGTTTTTCCCTAAAAATAATGCCTCCACTTCAAATAAATCATGGTCAAAACAAACAAAGTACTCAAGATAGCAGTCCCATCTTTTTTAAAATCCTGGTGCTGTATGAATGACAAGCAGCAGCCAGTTATGACAAAATATTGATCCAAAATAACCACTGAATCCATTAACTTTTCCCTTTCTAAACCACCCTTAAGGAAAATCATAACAATGTGTAATTTATCAACTAGTAATTTCTTACTGTTTGTTTTTTGAAAGTCTGCATTATTTCTAACCTTTTTTCTATTTTGCTTTTTTTCTCTAAAGAAAGGAAGAAAGAAAATCATAAATGGGGCCGCACCATCCTCATGGTGGTCCAGGAGAGCACCATGCCATCTGGATTCATGTTTGCACCAATAAAAAACTGATAGCTTTTGAAATCAGCAAGGATATGCCTGATTTGTTCTATAGACCCTGTCATAAATGGTTTTACTCTTTTTGGTCTTTGTTCTTCAAGTTTGCCTTTGACTGATTTCATACAATCTTTGATGTACTACTTGTAGGCCTCTTTTGTGAAGCTGGTTTCTGACAAGTGATGGTTCATGACAATGTCAATGACAGTGACTACTGTGATTTAGGTGTCTTCACACTCTAGGCCTTCAGCAGAATCTTTTCCACCAATGAGTGAGTCATGGATGTTACTCTCTGTTCTATTGACCATCTTGCCCTCCACATCCAGGCACAGCCAGTCTGCCATCTCCCAGATCTTGTATGTTTCAGAGAACATCTCATCATGGCTAATGAGGTCCTGATAGATAATCATGGTGGTAGCTGAAAGCTGTGCTAGCTTAGATTGAAGCCTGCTAGTTTAGCAAGAGCCAGGAGCTCAGAGCAAGTGTGGTGCGGCCAGAGCAGCACTCCGTAGGATGGGAGAGTGAGCAGAAAAATAAAAACTGGAGATGATTTTTATTTTCACTTTTTCTTTGTACTGGATATTAAACTCATGGCCTTACACTTGCCAGGCAGGTGCTTATGCCACTGAGCTAAATCTCCAATTGGAGATTAATTTTTTAAAATAAAATCTACATAATATTTTTTATTAATTGTAGCAAATTTCAGCCACCCTATAAACTATCAACACAACCCCCTAGTGTCCAGTAAACTAAAACTAAAATGAATTCATATATATGAAACATTTATCTATCTACCCATTGAACTACTAAAAATTTTACATAGAAGAAACGTAAATAGGTATGATCATCCTAAGATAATAACACTCAGAAAGCAGAAAACTTGTGCTTTATTACCACAGTTAGTTTCATTTCACAGCAACCAAAAGAAAGTACTAAAGAAATCTGAATAAAGAAAGTTCTGAAAATTGTTTCTTAATTTGGAGACAAATAATGTGATCATGTAAGAAAATCCCAGGAAATTCTGTGCTTATAGAGGTCTTTTAACATCTGAAATGTACTAAGGTGTCCTCTGACACCTGCTGTTGTCCAGTGAACAATATGTAGTTCAGAACAGTAGCTAACATCAAGCTTTTCTACTGGAGTGTGTAAGATATGAACAGAAAAGATATTGATTAATAAACTATTGTAAAAGACATTTTGATGTAAAGCAGGAAAAGTTTGTAATTGTAGTAGTAGGAGTTGTTAGAAATTGTATTTGGGATACATTATTGAGTAAAGTCAATATTTCTGTAGACAAATTAGAGACTGTTATTTGAACCTGAGAGCCTCCAAGAACTCAGCCCCAGCAGCTGACTCAGTGAGACAGGTATTGGTACAACTGATAAGGGCATAACCTTTGCATATTCAGCTATTATATTTTACTAATAAACCTGCACATATTGAAAGGAGGTTAAGCCAGGCATGGTGGAGCATTTCAGGGGCTGTGACAGGAGGATAATCGCAAGTTTTAGGGAGCCCAGGCTTCATAGTGAACTCAAGGCCTGAACTACTGAATTACTTAGCAAGATGTGTCAAGAAAGAAAAGAGTGAAAGAACATGTAATATAATATCTGCGAGCAATGTCTGAGAATCCCTATTCCAGCAACTTCTTGTGGAGGAAAATAGCAAGGCCAAAGACAGAGATAAGCTGAAAAGAGCAATAACAATAATGAACAGCACTAACATCTGCACAACTGTCTAATTCATATAATGTGTTTCTGTCTTTGCATTCCCCAAGAATTATTTTCAATCTAAAATGAATCTGTCATTGTCCCACCACACTGCAGCATTCTAGATATAGCCATTTTAGACTACTTAGATAAAAATTGTCCATCATTCTTTTGTTATACTTGAAATGGTTTACACCATTAAGAAGTCACCTCTCTTTTGAACTTCCCAAAAAACCTTTATATTAGACCTTCTATATGTACACTTTTGCAACCAGAACACTATAATAGAGGGAGAATAATTTTCTTATTATTTCATCTTACCAAGTACTCTGGTACAATTTATAAAACCAAATAAAGTACGAGTTAATTAAACAATTCATGAAAAATAGCTAACACTATTCTTGGATGTAAAAATGCCTTTTTAAAAAAATATCAAATAGTGTTTCATAAAGAAAAACAACATATCAGGAATTTAGTTATGTGTGTAAGTTATCATATTCTAAAAGAGATAACATGTATAACACTACTGTTATTTAATAGATTATTAAAAACTTTAATGTGTATGGCCAGGGATACAGCTCACCCTGGCAAGATTGAGGCTCTGACTTTGATTCCCAGTACAAAACACACAAATAAATAAATAAAAGATAGTTCTAAATACATTACTGAGTGAGCATTCTATAACATATACTATCTGTATAATCAAAAGTGTTACACTATACTGCTGATTACTGTTCAAAATTTTACCTACTGAAAATAGACAAAGGTTTTCAAAAGATATTCAAATAATTCATTCAAATTTTAAAATAATACTAATAAAGACATATTGCAAAAGAAAGTAAATGATACATAAAACTCATAATTAGTTGTCATGGTTTATGTCGGTGGCCCCTAGGCCTCATGCATTTGCATTATACATTTGTGACAGGTTCATTGTCTAGCACTTGGATTGATGGTGTCAGTGCTACACCCACCTAGCAGTAGAGCCAGCATACAGTGTAATGGTAGGAAGAAGGTATGTGTGTGTCTCTCTCTTGCTGGTTTCCACCTTGCTGTTTGCAGCTGCCATGAACTGTGGCCCCGCCATGCCACCCTGCCTTGGAGCCAACTGAGTATGGACTGAAACCTCAAAAAGCTGTAAGAAATAAACCTTTCCTTTCCCAACTTTGGGCATCAGGTATTTGTCTCAGTGATAAGTAAAAAGTAACTAAGACAGGACCTAAGGAACAAAATCTTGATGGTCTTATATTTTACATCTATTAGCTTAATTCCTGAAAGAAAAACTGATAAGATGCACTTCATTACATTTTAAAATGTCTGCTGTGTGAAAGTGTTATTAGTCACAAAAAAAGCAAACTGTTAAATCTAAGGACATGTTTGCAAGAGGAGTATCCAACATGGAACTGTAATTCAAACATAAAATGAATTCTTCGTAAAAGGAAAACAATCTGAAATTTTAAAATAGGCTAAATGTAAACAGAAGTATAATAATGAAAATATAGATATGATAAATAAGCATATAAGATGCTCCATATATGTCATTAGAGAAATGCAAATTGAAGCAAACATATTCTAATACATACACACAGGAATGGCCAAAATCTAGAATACTAACCTGGAAAATGTTGACCATTACATAGAGTGACAGAAATTCTCATTCATTTGTTGGTGGGGTTTCAAAATGGCACATTCATGTTGGAAGAAATTTTGGTAGTTTCTTTCAAAGCAGATTATATTTAATGTCTGACATAGAAATTGCAATTCTTAGTATTTACCAAGAGAGCTTGCAAACTTATTTCTATACAAAAGCATGCACACAGATATTTATGACATCTAAATTCATAGTTACAAACAATGGAAGTAGCAAACATTTTGTCACTATGTGATTTAATGAATTGTGGTAGTTACAAGACAATAGAATACTCAACACTAAAAAGAAATGAGCTATTCAGTTATGAGAAAAACAGAAAGGTATTTTGTCTCAGTGATGAGTAAATGATAACCAAGACAGAATTTGGTACGGAGGAGAGGGGTTGTTGCTGTGACTATTCCTGACCATGTTTTCAATAGACTTTGAAAATGGCTTGTGAGCAGAGTTTGGAAAAGTTCGGACAAGTCACCTGGATACATGCAGCTGGAACTGTTTTAGGCTGCTCTGTAGAGGAGATTCTGGTCAGAGTTCAAGAGACCAGGAGGCTGATAGAAAGCCTGATGGTAAAGACCAGGCTTGGGAGGTTTCTGCTGGGAAGAAGGGCTGCATTGGTTGTTGGACTCCCTATGATGTGTGTTATGGCTTGGCAGAAAGTTTGTCTGCATTTTGCTCATGCCCAGAGACTTTGCCTGAGACTGAGATTAAAGGCAATGGATTGATTAATCTGGCAAAGGAAATTTCAAGGGGCAGGGGAATGTTGAGGTGTTGAGGTTGTGGCATGGCTATTGTTGGGGGCTTTTGGCCAGCTTTATGTTGCAAATCAAAAACAAAGAGCCCAGCAGGATAATTTAAAACACTGTGAGTTTGGCCAGAAGGAAAACTCCAGTAAAGCTATGGATTGTAAAGATAGTGCTGAGACTTTGATTGCTGAGAAGAAACAGAGAGATAAGAAAGATGGCCAGGGGGCATCCCAGGAAGTAATGAGTCTCCATCCTTTGCAGTCCCCAAACTGCAAAAGTGAAAGAATTTGCTTAGAAGAGAAAGCTGCAGAGCATCATGCTCCAGAATGGCAATGGGAGGCCACATGAGGTGCCAGAATGGCGACAGCTACTTGAGGCTCCAGAATGGTGACAACATACAGAAGCTTTTCTTCACATTCAGTTTCACAGAGCCCAGCGATCTAGGCAATTGTCCTCTACAGCCAGGAGAGAGAAAAGCCTGGCTACTGGTCCAGCTGGCAGCAAACCTTAGCAGCATCCACATGCTGCTGATTTTTGGTGCAAGGAAAATGCACAAATTCTGAGGGTAAGAAGGCTTCCGTCTCGATTGCAAAGGGCCTGGGAGGCCAAGCAGTGTGCCCCTGAGAGGGCAATTTGTAAAGATGTAAGGGTGAAGCCAAGGGTGCAGTGGAGACCCCAGAAGTTTGGAAAAACCAGGAATGTGGATCATACAAGGAAAGCTGCAAAAAGCAGGCAGAAAGGGTTTAAGAGAGAAGCTGCAGGAGCTGAAATCCCTGGAAGTGCCTTGGGGGTGGAATCACCCAAGCTTTTTGGAGCTTGCAACCAGATTGCTTCAAATGCTGAGCATGGAACTCTAGAACTTAGTGTTCGCTCTGTTGGATGTTGCACCTGTTTTGTTTCCAATGCTTTATATTCCCGTTTGTAAGGAATGGTAATGTTTATCTTGTGCCTTTGCATTTCAGAAATGCTTAACCTTGTTTCATTTGTACAGGAGGTTACAGTTAAGATTTTGCCATAGATATTGGAGGAGACTTGGGACTTGGACTTCTCAGCAATGCTGAAAATTTTAGGACTTTTGCAACTCTTGGAGATGGACTAAATGTCTTTTGTATAAAGGATGTACATGAGTCTTTGGGGGCCAGGGGTGGAATGTCGTGGTTTATGTCGGTGGCCCCCAGGCCTCATGCATTTGCATTGTGCATTTGTGATTGGTTCATTGTCTAGCACTTGGATTGATGGTGTCAGTGCTACACCTGCCTAGTTGTGGAGCCAGCATACAATGTAATGGCAGGAAGAAGGTGTGTTTCTTTTGTGGGTTTCCGCCTTGCTATTTGCAGTTGCCATGAACTGAAGCCCTGCCATGCTGCCCTACCTTGCAGCCAACTGAGTACGGACTGAAACCTCCAAAAACTGGAAGAAATAAACCTTTCCTTTCCCAACTTTGGGCATCGGGTATTTTGTCTCAGTGACAGTAACTAAGACATTAGTTGAGTCCACCGTAATATTAACCCAAATTATAAAAGTTGAATTCACCACCTAATTAATTCTGTGATTATTCCCATGTGAACTGATGACTTAAACTGTGTTCAGATAAAAGTATGTATGTACAGTATTTTAAATGTTGTCATAAGTAAAATATAAACACTTGTGAATGTACTGAAAAAATCATGTTAAATAAGATAAATGCATATTTCCTTTAAAGGGGCCATTCTATATTCACAAATGTTAGATCTATTTATGTATGTTTTTTGAAAATATGTATTAATAAAAATGATATATATGAGTACCTTTAGTGATTACAGAGAAATCTCGGCAATTTTCCTTTAAATATGAATTCTAATTTTGTCTATAGCAATAGTGCAGGAAATAAGATTGCTTACTTTAACTCTCTTGCTTAAATTTTTCACATCCATCAGCCATGTATGCAGATATGTAGCAATTAAGATCTTAAGTATAACTAAGTTACACTATTTTTGTCATACATGCATTTCATAAGACTAGAATATAATATAATAAGAATGTATTGAAATATATGTTTCCATTAAAACTTTCCATTAAAATAAAAGGAATATATTTTTAGAAAAAGAACCTGAAGTAAGTATCTAATGAAAAATTAAGTAAATGGAAACTTTAGGCACAGGAAAACACATTTGGAAGATATCAGTATAATAATGGTAATTTACCTTGGAGGCCAAGGAAGAACATTTTTAGGATAACAGTTGTAAAAATATGTAGGAAGATCGTGAACCCACAAATGAGAAATATAACTAGGATATTTTGTGTTTAATTGAATTTGAAACTTAAAGAATACATGAGCAATGACTCCAAAAATTTTTAACCAATATTTATTTCTAATCAAAATCAACATTCACTTACTAAAGCTAACTTCTGTTTATTAATTTTTAGTTATTTATTTCAAAAGGAAGCTACTGCATTTATGTGTGTTAACTTTTGAGCTCATTTGCAGTTCTGAAAATATATAAGTTACTTGACATGTTTTGGTTTTTCATTTATTTTCATTTCCTTTTCTCTGTTCTTTTTCATTCCAAAGTCCAAGTGGTTGTAGAATGATGGATAAAATTTTACATTTTGAGGGATTCATTGAGAAGTAAATATTCCATTCAAATACTGAGACTCATTTTGGGGGAGGTACATAGAAGAATCATATCTTTACCAACTTGATGAAGAAACACAAGTTCAATAAACAATAGCAATACATGGAAATATTTCTCAGAGTAACTCTACTAAAGTTGAAATATGAGTTGCAATGTACATTGATAAGCATACTAATGTGAGAATATAACTAAATTGTTTTAATAATTTCTATCGAGTCTTCACATTTTCTTGTGACACACATGATTAGGACAACAGATATGACACATGTCTCAAGATAATTGTCTCAAATTTTAACATAAGTTTGAATTCATAGATATAGGTGTTGCATAAAAGAATTTCAACATTTTCTAATAGGTCTATAAATTATATATTTATTTAACACCCACAAGATAAAGCTTTTGAATATTTTGATGATCAAAACCTTTCAGTATATTGGAAATATTTTGTCATGACAAGAGTAAAACTTAATGATCATATATAATAAATTAGATAAAGAAATATTCTGAAAGGATTTTCTACAATTTATTGTCAAACTTTATCATTACAGTGAAGATTACTTTTTTATATGAATAATTTTAATCAGTTTAAAAACCCTTTAAAAATCTTCAAGATGTTATAAAAATTCTGAAATTACCATCAAATTTTGATTAAGGGATAAATCATTCATCACCTTGAAAAAACATCAAAATTACAGAAGTTCAAAAAAGTATGAAATGAAAAGTTACAAACTTCTATAAAACATAAACTCCTGTCTTGACAAGTTGTTATATATAGTGTATTGATTCTAATGGCTGTAAGTCTTAAAGGGAAATTTGTAAAATTTTAAAGTCTTAGAGTATGTATATGCATGTATATGTACATGAGTTTACATGTTGTGTCATTTAATTTCAAATGGCCTGATCCTTCAATTTGTGACTAATAGTCTGAGCATTGGGAAGGTATTTAAGAAAATTTAAAGTACTCACAGACAATAAATAGTACACAAAGATAGCTGGAAGTGATTTTTAAGTTATTGAGAATTGTAGTTTGTAGAATTCCCTTTTAATCTTGATGTAATTTGATCAAGATATTGATCATAAGGTAAATATAAAATGCAATGAATTTAGCTAAATATAATTATTAATTTGCATCATTTAATTTAAATATGGAAGCACTTGAAAATACTTTGTCTCTTTTGGAAGTGCTTTTTTGAAATATTCTCTATGTTAAATATATTGTTTGGACATAATCTTTTAGACATTATCCAAACTCCACTCCTAACACAGGTATTTTCTTCTGTGTCATTTAACACCTGATTTACAGTTTTCTCTATGCAACTAACACTTACAAAAATTTTCATTTCTACAGTTTATACTACAATCTATGGATAAGAAATTTTAAACAGACACATGTGAAACATTTCACTGGAGAAAAAGTAATTAAACTTTTTTATAACTTTTGATGTAAAGGCTATTTTCCAAAATTAGTCTTCTCAGTATAGATTATTAACAATTATAGATAAATTTTTGGAGATTATTGAACATTCTGACTGGTTCAAATATGTGTATCTAGGGACAGGGTCTTGCCATGCTGTTCAGGCTGGCCTTGAGCTCACTATGTAGTTCAGGCTGGCATCGATCTTGCAGTAATCCTCCTGCCTCAGTCTCTCATAAATGTTCCTATTTATGCATGGAGGAGAGAAGATGGCAGAGTGGTAAGCAGCAGAGAAACAGTCTCTCTGAAAGTCACCATCTAGATGCTGGAATATAGCAATGTGAGAAAGACAAGAAGGAGGGAAGGGTGTTCCCTGGAACCATGAAAGATCTGAAGTGTGAATTGAACCTACAGAAAAAGTGAAAACAGAAACTTCAGAAAGAAAAGGAGGTGGCCTGTGGCACCTGTCCCCTGAGATGGCACTCTGTGTGCAAGAGAAGCAGTTCAAACCTGAGCACGTGTTGGTAGGTGGCAACCCCAGAGGCCTCCATGGAGAGAGGCAGCAGTAAAAGGGTGCAGTGGAGGGCAGCAGTGAATGTGAAAGACTGCACTAACTGGTGGTGAGTGCTGCAGGCTCAGTTGTCCTTTGAGAGAGAGCAATTGACCAGGAGCCATCCAGGAGAGTGGTCTAATGAGTCCAGAACTCAGAGCTGCTGCTGGTTCCATCTGGAAGCTCCTACTGGGCTTAGGCTTGCAGAAGATGCACTGAAAGCTACAGGCCTAATGAGTCTAATCTTGACCATAAAATACAGACTTGCTGAGATTATCCACTACCCAGTCTAAAAGCTACTGCTGACTTGCTAGGATAAATCAATGTGGATTGGGCCTCTGTTCCCAACATATTGTCCACTGGTGACAACAGATACAAACTTAGAAATGGACATTTTTTTCCTCTCTCTCTTGTTTTGTTTTTGTGGTTAGTATTGTTGTTTTTACCTTCATTGTTTGATCTTGTTTTTATATGAGTGTTCTATTTTGATCTTTTTTTAATCTCTTCCTTCCAATCTTTGGCACTAGTTTCTCAAAGTTAGTGTGACCCCCCTCTGTCCTCCAGTCTTCTAATCTATTTCTCTTCTTCCCTTTCTTTATTTTCTCCTTAACCCACTCTAAATTTTAAACTGTGAGGGTAAAATTGAGATAGTAAGGACTGGTAAACTGCATATAATTTTCTGGTTTCTTTTAGATGTTGTTACATAACCACAAATTTGTATGGTTAAAGGTGGCAACTTAATGGTTAGCTCAGTTTGTCAGTTTCTACTATGTTGTGAGAGTTGTGTCAAATAGCTTCTCTTCCTGCTATTCCAAGACAGAGATGTCTGAGGATCACAGAAAATGCTGTGGCACAGTGCAAGAGAACCAGGTGATAGAGCAAACAGGCAACAACTTCTCATCCCCAAAAACTGAAGAAATAGGATCTCACAACAGACTCATAATCCAAAAACCAGCTATACTTCGGATATACCTTTGAGAATTAGTGATTTCATAAGGGTTCTAAATACTAGCAAAAAAGCAACTGAGATAATTACAAGCATCATCCCTGGAATTAAATAAAAGAAAAGAAGACAGATAATCAAGATACAAGTCAAGAAATTCAGTTCACCAAAGGCAAAACCAAAGGAAATGAGATGGGACAATCAAAAAGTCTGGCCTCTCTGCAGTGGTAAAAACTAATTAACTAAATGAGGCTATAAAAAAATCAAATAAGTAATAGTTTGTCAAAAGACTATGGAGACTTTGTCCTCAAAGAAAACTATAATTAGCGATGCTAGAGAAGACACAGACAAAAACAGGAATCACAGACAAAAATAGAGGAATTTAAGAACATTATGGAAGCCATAAATGCTCATCATGAGAAAAAATGGAATGCATAAGGCAGAGTTAAGCAGATAGTCTTAATAGAACTCCAACTGAAAGTATCTGAAACAACCTCAAACTTCAAGAAAAAGACAAGCAAGTCAAGTCCAAATCCCAAAGAAGGGAGGAAATTATGTGATCAGAGAAGAATGTAACACAACTGAGACTAAGAAAACAATACAAAAGTTTAATGAATCAAAGAGTTGGTCCTTGGAAAGAAAAAAACAAAATTCATAAACACCTGGCCAACCCTATCAAGAAACAAAGAAAAAAAAAACCTCAAATTAGAGCAATGAAGAATGAAAAGGTTGAAATCACTATAAATCCTATGCAAAAACAAAAGATAATCAATATCAACTTAAAAACCTTGCTGACATAGCATGGAAAACACAGAAAAAATAAGTAAGTTTCTAGAAATGCATGGATTACCAAAGCTGAATCAAGAAGTTGCAAGCATTTTTCATAACACAATATGAGTTAATGAAGTTGAAAACATAATGAAAAACTTACCAACAAAGAAAATCCCAAGCCCATCTGTGGATTCAAAGATGAAAACACAAGTAATTAAGGATGCTTTAATGTCAATACTCCTCAAATTTTTTAGTGAAATTGAAAAGGAAGCAATTCTCCATAACTCATTCCAAGAAGCAAGTATTACCCTGATATGAAAATGAAAGAAAGACTCAACCAAAAGCAAACAAAAAAACAAACCATAAAAACAACTACAGACCAATCACCTTAATGAACATACAAGCAAAAACTTCAATGAAATACTAGCAAAGAGAACTCAGCAAATCATCAAGACAATTATATGTCATGACCAAGTGGAATTCATCCCATGAATGAAGAGATGGTTCAACATACATTAATCAATAAATGTAATATACCATATCAACAGAATCAAAGAAAACAGATCACGTGGTCATCTCAATAGGCACAGAAAAAGTTTTGATAATGTCCAACATTCATTCATGATAAAAACAAACCTAGAGAAAATTGAAATAAGTGGTGTCTACATCAATCTGAAGAAAACCATCTATAAACCAACAGCCAATGTCAGACTAAATAGACAAAAATGAAGTTTTACTCTAACATCAGAAATGAGACAAAGATGCCCACTATCACCACATGTATTCAGTGTAGTTCTGGAATGGTTAGCCAGAATAATTAGACAAAGAAATAAATAAAAGTAAAATGCAGAGGAAAGGAAGAAATTAAATCATCATAATTCACAGATGACATAGACCACCACCCAAAAAAACTCCACCAAAAATACTATTAAATTTAAAAAATAAATTCAGCAGTGTTGCTGGGTTCAAAATCAAAGCTCAATATTCAATAACATTCATGTACACATATAACAAACTCACTGAGAGAGAAATTAGGGAAACAACATTTCACAATAGCATTCAGATAAATGAAATACTTAGGAATCAATCTAACAAGGGAAGTAAAGGATCTATATATTGGATTACAGTACTCTCAAAAGGAAGATCCAAAAGATGTCAGAAAACAGAGCAAGAGAAAACTTTCTCACAGATAGGAAGGATAAACATTACAAAAGTGGACATACTCTCAAAACTACTAGGCAGATTTAATGCAATCTCAAACAAAATACCATTAGCATACCTCACAAATCTACAAAAATATTTCTAAAATTCATTTAGAAATGAGAAAGACCTAGAATATCAAAATCAATGCTGGGTAACAAAGGCAAGACAAGAGGCATCACAATCCCTTACTTGAAAATATATTACAGAGCTACTGTTAAAAAATCAGCATGGTACTGGCAAAAAATGGGACCTGAGAGATAGATTCAAATATGTTGATACAACTAAAAACACACTCAGTGACCTTATTCCTAACAACAGGTGAAACATTTTCACAGAAAGAATGATAGTTTCTTTAGTAAATTGTACTAGAAAAATTGGCTTTCCATATGTTCAAGACAAAAACTAAATGCATATCAATCACAATGCCCTAAAGTCAAAATAGTTCAAAGATCTAAATATTAAAACAGAAACACTAAAACTACTGGATTGCAAAGTAAGTATGAATATTGAAGACCTAGAGATAGGCAGAGAGAGTTCATGAACAAAACCTAATCACAGAAAGTATTTCAAAGAATCAACAACTAGCCTCTCTTCTTATTAAAAAGTTTTTGCAAATCAAATGAAACCACCAACAGAGTGAAAAGACAACACACAGAATAGGAAAAAAAAATTAGCCAACTGTCCCTCAAACAAAGAGCTTTTATCAAGAACATATAAAGAAGAAATTAATCAGATTGCCCCAAACTAAAAAAAACCCAATCCAAAGTGGTCATCTGAAATGATTATGCACTTCTTAGATGAAGGAATAAAAATGACAAATACATATATGAAAAAAATGTTCAACATTTCAAATGAAAACAACAGAGATTTCATCTCCAGAGACAGTGGCTATCATCCAGAAATCAAATAATACCTGGATGTGGTCGCACGTACTTGTAATCCTAGCACTGCAGAGGTTGAAGTAGGACGATTGCTACTAAAGTGAGTTGCAGGTCATCCTGGGCTATAAAGTGAGTCCAAGGCCAGCCTCAACTGCATAGTGAAATCCTGTCTCACAAGTAGAAAAGAAAAAGCAGAAATCAACTATTATCAAATGCTGGTGGTGCTGTGGTAAAAAAGAGACTCTTTTCCACTGTTGATGAAACCAGTTAATAGATAATCTTAGTTATTAGAGGAATCTCCACACTGGTTTCCATGTGGAGATTCCTCCAAAAACTAAGATTGAGGTCCATTTGATTCATCTATTTCCTTCTGAGGATTTTTCCAGAATTATAAACATCATACCACAGTGATAATATGTATACCCATGTTTATAGCAGCATGTTTATAATAGCTAGATTTTGGAAATAACTCAAATGACCATCATCCCTGGACTGGATAAAAAAATATGTTATATTTTTATAAAATGGAGTACCAGTAAATGATAAAGAAGAGTAAGCTTGAGGTTTTTGTAGGTAAATGGTTGCAATTTGAGTCCATACTCCTAAGTGGAATAAGTCAGAGTTGCCTGTGTAAACAATGTATTGTCTCCTAAGTGTAAAAAACTGAAAGACTAAATAAGATCTAAAATGAACAATAGATATCATGAAATTGAAAAGGGAAGAAACTGCTTAAAAGGAAAGAACTGGTATGGGGATGGGAGAAAGGAATAAAGGAAAAACTATCAATTCTGTTAATACTACCAATTTCTAGTAATCAACTAAAGAACATGGCTTGTGCTTTCATTTTTGATCAGTTTATCATGCATATATCTTATAATCTGTGCAATTACTTTGAATATAACGATATGCAATATATTAACCATTGATTTTTTTTTCTTGTACTGGGGATTGAACTCATGATTACATGCTTGCCAGGCATGCACTTACACCATTGAGCTAAATTTCCAGCCCATATTAACCATTATTAGACTATTATTTTCTTTGAAATTCTAAATCATCATTTTTATTCTTTTTTTTCTTTTAAAAATAAAAGAAAGAAAAACAAAAGCATCCACAGCAGATTTAGCCAATGTGAGGACAGAATCCGAAATATAAAAGCAAGCTTATGGTTAGTGATCATGAAAAGAAAGAGTCCTTAAAAATAGCGAGGGACTATGAGAAATCAATGGCACAAAACTTCCTTGGCAGAGAAAAAGAATTTGACATAAAGATAAATGAGGTATATAAAATTCCAATTAGTCAGAGTCAAAAAATCTACAGTCATACATATTAGAGTCAAGATACCAGAAATTCAACAAAAGATGAGAATCTGAAAAACTGTTAAAGAAATTTAAACAAGTCATCTATAAAGAAAGCTCATCATAATCACAGTTTACTTCTCAGTACAAACCTTAAGACAAGGAGAAACTGAAGTATTTCAAGTTCTAAAGGAAAACAACCTTCAGACCAGATTATTTTACTCCACAGAACTATCTTTCATAACTTACAGAGAAATAAGTTACTTCCATGACATAGACTATCACAGAAAATTTATGACCATTAAAGCACCACTCCTAAAATGTATTGAAGGACATTCTAGAAAGAGATAACCAGGACCACAATTCCATTAACCCCAACAGAAGGAATTCACCAGGGAAGGCAAACAATTGGGAAGGGAAAGAAAGAGGAGGAGTGAACAACAGGAAAAAGTTATGACAAGGACAAGTGAATACATATCAATTATAACCATCAATAGTAATGGTCTGAATTCACTAATCAAAAGACACAGACTGGCAGAATAGATCAAGAAGTAAGATCCAACAATATTCTGTACACAAGAAACACATTTGATTCAAAAAGTAATCCATAGACTGAAAGTTAAAGAATGGAGAATAATACTCTACACAATAGGAACCCAGAGAAAAAAAACAGGGGTAGCTATTCTATTTGCAGACAAAGTGAATTTCAAGTCCAGACTGTTTAAGAGAAATAAAGAATATAATTACATTTTTTGTCAAGGCAACAATCCAAAAGGAATAGATAGCAATCATGAATATATATGCAACAAACAACAATGTGCGCAACTATATAAAACAAATATTAACAGGCATGAAAAATCAAATAAGCACTAATACAATTTTATTGGGGGTTCTCAATACCCAACTATCAACAAAAGACAGATCAACAGACAAAAAATAAAATTGAAGTGTTAGAACTGGACCAAATATTTGAACAAATGGATTTAGTAGATATCCAGAGAATGTTCCACCTCACAACATCAGAATACATATTCTTTTCAGCTGCAGAACATTCCCCAAAATAGACCATATTCTAGCTCATAGAACATGCTTAAGTGAATACAAAAGAATTGAAATTATTCTATGCATATTATCAATCACAGTGTAATGAGATTTGAAATCAATGGCAAAAGAAACCACAAAAACTTCACAAACATAAAAATTAAATAGTACCTTCCTTAACAATCAACGGATTACAGATAAAGAAGAAAAAAAGATAGTTTCTACAATTAAATGATAATGACAATACTACATATCAGAACTTATGGGATACAAGTAAAGCCATCCTAAAAGAGAAATTTATAGCAGTAAATACCCGTATCAGGAAAAGAGAGCAAATACAAATAGAAATCTTAATGATGAACTTCAAACTTTCACAAAAAGAACAGGATATACTAAACACTCACACGTGGGAGGAAATTATAAAGATCAGAGTAGAAATTAGTTGCATTGGAGATAAAAAATAAACACCACGAGTCAATGAGTCAAAGTGAATGCAAAAGAATTGAAATTATTCTATGCATATTAAGACTAAATAAAATTGAGAAATCCCTATCTAACCTTATAAAAAAAAAGGAAAGCAAAGACTCAAATCCAAGCAACTGAGAATGAGATGAATGAAATATCAATAGATCTTGCAGAAATCCAGAAGATCATCTATACCTAGTTTGAAGACTTGTATTCTAATAAGATGGAAAACACAGAAGAAATGGACAGATGTCTGAATTACCAAAGCTGAATCAAGAAGATATAAAAATACTAAATAAGACATTATCAATCAAAGAAACTGAAGATGTATTTAAAAACTTGCCAAAAAATAAAAGCTCAGACCCTGATAGATTCACTGCTGAATTCTGAAAGAAATTTAGAAAATACCTAATGCCACTATTTCTCAAACTCTTTAATGAAATTGAAAGGGAAACTATACTCCCAAATACATTCCTTGAAGCAAACATTACCTTGATATATGAACCAGTGAAGGACACAACTAAGAAAGAGAATTACATGCCAGTTACCCTAAGGATAATAAATGCATAAATCTTCAAACAGATTGCAGAAATTATCAAGAGGATTAGACACCATGGCCAAGTGAGATTCATCCCAGGCAAGAAGGGATAGTTCAACATACATAAATCCATAAATTTTGTTGACCTTAGTAACAGAGCCAAGAAAAAAAAACATGATCATCTCAATAGCTACAGAAAAAGGTTTAGTCAAAGTCCAGCACCCATTCTTGATAAAAACCCTACCTAAAACTGGAATACATGGTCTTTATCTAAGTCTGATAAAAGTCGCCTTTCACAGATCAACAACCAATATTATACTAAATAGACAAAAACTGAAAGCTTTCTCTCTAAACTTTGGGACTAGGAGCCAGAACAAGGTTCTGGGCAAACCAGGAAGGAAGTTAAGCCCCCACCTGTGAGTGTAGCTGGTGCTCACATAGAGAGAACCAGGGTTGAAGCAATGCCCCTGCCTGTCATCTAGTGCAAGCATGGGCCAGAGGGAACCAAGAAAGCAGCTATGCCCCTGCTTGTGAGTCAGCTGGAGCACAGACCAGGGAGGATAGGGAAGACCGCCAAACCCTGCCTGTGAGCCTGCCAGAGTTCTGATCGAGGAGAAATAAGAAGGAAGCTAAATCCCTATCTGTGAATTAGTCAGGTCAATTACAGAAGAGAAAGAAATTAAAGGAATAGTGATAGGAAAGGAAGAATTTCAATTATTTGTATAGAAGACCTCAGAAACTCGTTAAAACATTACTAGATTTAATAAGCAAATTCAGTAGCATAGCTGGATACAAAATCAACACTCAAAATTCAATAGCATTCCTGTACATGAATAATAAATTCACTGAGAAAGAAATTAGGCAAAGAACAACTTTGAAAATTGCATCCAAAAAAAAACCAAAAAACACCAGAACAAAATACCTAGAAATCAGCCCAACAAAGATTTTAAAAGACCTCTACATTTAAAACTACAGTACACCAAAAAAGATGATTGAAGAGAATATCAGACAATTGAAAAATATTCCTTGCTGTTAGGTAGGAAGAACCAAGACAGCAAAAACAGTCATACTTCCACAACTATTATACAGATTTAATGCAATTCCAATCAAAAGCCCAATAGTATATTTCACAGAATTAGAGAAAGCAGTCCAAAATTTCATTTGGAAGGAGAAGAGAACTAGACTAGCATTGGCAATTCTGGGCGACAAAGTTAAACAAGGGACATCACAATCTCTAACTTGAAATTATGTTTTCAAGGTACTGCAATTGAAACAGTATAGTGCCGGAAAAAAACAGAAATAAAGATTAGTAGAACTTACTAGAATATGAAGAAACAACTCTAGACATACTAAGCTACATTACTTTTGACAAAGCAGCCAAACATATTCACTAGAAGAAATATATCCTCTTTAATAAATGATGCTGGAAAAACTGGCACTGCACATGCCAAAGATTACATTGAATCCTTATCTTTCACCATGCAACAAACTAAATCTGAAATGAGTCAAAGATCTAAATATTAAAACAAAACAATAAATCTGATAAAAGATAGGATAGGTAAAACTCTTGAACTCATTGGTGTAGTCAAAATATTATGAATAAAGCCTCAATTGCACAGTAGCTATCACAAAGAATCAGCCACCAGGAACTCATCTTACTAAAAAGCTTTTACACAGCAATAAAAATCATCAATCTTGTGAATAGACAACCCATTATGTGGGAAAAAATATTTGCCAGGTGTTCCTCAGACAAGGGATTGCTATCAAGGACATAGTAAGAAGTAAACAAACAAGCAAGCAAACACCCCCAGACCTCCCAAATGTGAAGACCAAATCCAACAATAGGCATCTGAGATGAATATGCACTTTGCAGATGAAGAAATACAAACAGCAAATAAATACTCAAATGTAAAGACCAACTCCAAAATAGGCATCTTAGATGAATATGCACTTTGCAGATGAAGAAATACAAACAGCAAATAAATACTCAAATGTAAAGACCAACTCCAAAAATAGGCATCTTAGATGAATATGCACTTTGCAGATGAAGAAATACAAACAACAAATAAATACCTGAAAAAATGTTCAGCATCATTGGCCATTTGAAGGATGCAAATCAAAACAACATTGAGCTTCTGTCTTACCACATAAAGAATGGTTATTATCAAGAAATCAACAAAAAAATATTGATGGGGCTGTGGGGAAAAAAAATTTCTCCACTGTTTTGGGAGTGTAGACTGGTGTAACCACTGTGGAAATCAGTGTGAATATTCCTCAAAAAAATAGGATTGGAGGTCATATTCAACCTAGCTATTCCCCTTCTGGGTATCTTCCAAGAAGAATTAAAAACATTGTATCATAATGATATATGTATATCCATATTTACAGCATCACAATTTGTAATAGTTAGATTTTGGAAACAAATGAAAAGCCCATCAAACAACAAATGGATAAAAAGATGCAGTCTTTTGATATAATGGCATACTACTCAGTCATAAAGAAGGATAAACTGGAGACTTTTATGAATAAATGGATGCAATTTGAGATGATACTCATAAATAAAATAACCAGAAGCACATGTGTAAACATTGGATTGTTTTCCTAGCATAAGAAACTGAAAGGGTAAATAAGGTCTAAAATGTACTACAGACATTGTAAAATGGGAAGAAACTTAAAAAGGAAAGAGAAACTGGAATGGGGGAATGAAGAAAAGAAGAAATGGAAAAGCCAAATATATATACCATAGTTAAGATAGTTATACTACTAATTTGTTTTAGCTCATTTAAAAGAAATGTTTGTGCTAACAGTCTTTGGGAAATTAAATGCTGATATTGTGTTCTCTGTAATAATTTAAAGATAAAAATACACATTGCTACCCTCCCATTATCTCGTTTTGAAATTTTTTTCTCTTTAAAATAAAAAGTATATATTTATACCTTCTACAGATTCCAGAAGAGATTTGTCTTAGATATCTTCATAAAGCTACAAAATAGCAATCTGATTATAAAATCCAAACTCTATTTACATATTATATAATAACTTTAAAAATACATTATCTTTTAATGAGTATTTTATACAGACAAAATATGCTTTCAGTTTTTGTGAACAAAATGACTGGTTATTAAAATCATTCTCATAGCTAATATTTGAAAATAAAATTTATGTTCTTATTGTTCTTAGAATAATCTAGCCCTTGGAGAGGAAAAGAAAAAAGCCTATATATCACTGTGATAAAGTGAACATGTTACTATTTACTTTTTCATTAAAACTCATGAAATAAGTTTACTTTTTAAAGGAAATAATTCTTCTGCCTGTAGAAGAACAGTAGTCACACAAGAAAGAACATAAAATGTTATGAAATGCTTTGAGCACATATTAAACATCTCTTGTATTAACTCTCCATTGACAGCTTAATTAATAGTATATTCTGCTTTCCGAGACAGCCTTAGTAAAGTTATTAATGCAGCATTAGTGTTCAGGAATCTTGCTAACTTTGCTGTCGGTGTGAAGTACTGGTATAAATCAAAACTCTGCATATTAAATGATTTGACGAAATAGATGTGAATATTTTCAAAGAAGAAACAACTAAGGATTTCTCTGTATAATAAATTTTGGGTGGCTTTAGTTTTTCAAATGAAGAATAAAGTATTTGTTAAAATATTCGTCTTCTGCACTACACAGTTTTTTAAGACTCTACGATCATGGGTTGTATAAAGTTCTTCCCTAAGTTTGATCAAACACACATGAGACAAAAGGATATTTAGGGCATGAATCTCCTCTGTTGACAGTGACATTACCTGAATTCCATGTCCCCATCATGAAAGAGAGGGAGATTGTGAGTAAAGATACAAATTAGACTATAATGAATTTAAAAGAAATTTAGTAGAGTTGCATTATTTTCATATTTTTAAAAATCCTGCCATGATGTGGATGCTGCTTATGTAACCATCGCCCTATGCAAATTCACAGGTATACTTCAAATAAGAGTTTAAAGATTATTTATAGCAAAAATTTCAAACCTAAAGCAAAATTACTATAAAGAAATTATAATGCGTAAAGGTAGAATGTACCTTTACATATTCATGTATTTTAGTAAGGATAGCAAGAATTACACCTAAATACACTGATCCAATTAAGAGAAATAGAAGAAAGCTATCTTTCTTTGGGGTCTTATAACCAAAAAACTGTAATTTTCTCAGAAAATTTTATTAGAATAATGCAGGAATGTACCATGTTTTTGGCTCATAATATTTTAAAAATATTACCAAATTTTGAATAGACTTATTTTCAGGGCAATTTTACAATCGTAGCAAAATGGAGTAGAAAGTGGATAGATATCCCCAGTGCCTTCATATCCATTGTCTATAGACTCCTCCATTGTCATATCCTCTGCCTGAGTGCTGTATTGTTACCATACACTGGCAGAGCATTGTCACCAAAATTCATACTTTACATTACAATTGACTTTTGTTATTGTATGTTCTATGAGTTTGTACAAAAGTGTAATGGAAGTCACTATCTTTATACAAATATTATCAGATAGGACAAGTTAATGTGCTCTTATTCTCTCTTTTTCCTACAAAACTTGTCAAACAATGGCCTTTTTTTTTTTACTATTTTATCACTTTTAACATTTTGAAAACATCACGTTTTAATATTGTGAAGCATTAGCATTTTCAGAATGACTGCTTTCACTTTGTAATACACATTTAAGTTTACTTTCTGTCTTTCTCATAGCTGAATAGCTCATTTTTTTAGTGCACAGTATTCTAGAGTCTGGACCTACCACAATTCATTAAATCACATACTAGACAACATGTTTCCTACTTCCAGGTTTTGTAATTATGAATTTAGATGTTACAAATATCTGTGTGCATGCTTTTGTATAGAAATAAGTTTGCAACCTCTCTGGGTAAATACTAAGAATTGCAATTTCTGTATCAGATACTAAATATAATTTTCTTTGTAAGAAACTGCCAAAATTTCTTCCAACATGAATGTGCCATTTTGAAACCCTACCAACGAATGAGAATTTCTGTTACCCCATATTGTCACCAACATTTTCCAGGTCAGTGTTCTAGATTTTGGCCATTCCTATGGATATTTATTGGAATATGTTTGTTTCAATTGGCATTTGTCTAATGACATATTTGGAGCATCTAATATGCTTATTTATCACATCTATATTTTTATTATTGATACCTCTGTTTACCTATGGCCTATTTTTAAATTTCAGATTGTTCTCCTTTTACAAAATATTAAGAATTCATTTTATGTTTGAATAACAGTTCCATGTCGGATATTTCTCTTGCAGATATGTTCTTCCAATCAGCAGCTTGCCTTTTTGTGACTAATCACACTCTCACACAGCAGACATTTTTAAATGTAATGAAGTCTATCTTATCAATTTTTCTTTCAGGAATTAAGGTTTTTATGTTGTATTAACCCAAGACCATCAAGATTTTCTTCCACAATCCCTCTAGAGGGAGTCATAAAATTATATTTTACATTTATATTTATAATCTAATTTGAATAAACATCTATGTAACACACAGTTTATGGGAAAAATGAGTAAGTTATATTGACTTAAAGAACAGTAAAGCCACCACAAATCCTAGTATTGTGGGGTACAGTACTTTATTAGCCATGGTATACACAGTAATAACCAAATAATTACCTAGAGACTCATTCATTTTTTATTAGACACATCCTGCAGTACAAAATGCCAGTTATTTAATAGACTTCTATTAATATTATTTGTTGCCTATAAAACTGTTCTTCCATATGAATGAATATGAATTCACATGTATTAAGTATATGTATCATATGAAAACATACATAGACACATGTTGAATCTGACACATACTATACATGACTTTCTCAATTCCATCATTACTGTCACCCTTATCATTCGTTACTATTTGATATTTAGCTGACTTTTATTAGTCTGAGCATGGAATGACTTCAGTTAACAAAACAACTAAAGCATATGTTTTTACACCTGAGAAAGAAACTTTTGTCTATTCCATTGGATGGAGACATCTAGAGGCTGTCTGCAATCTAAGTCATTTTTGACCCAAAGTGAGCCAAGTTGTCACTTCTAAGATTGCATAATGCAAATATGGAAAGAATCTCAATCTTTGATGACATTGTTGATTGTTGAGTTCATCAACCCTAAGTCCTCTGTCTCTTATCTATTTAGATAGTGTTATGTGGGTTAATAAATACCTGTTAGCCAAACAGAATCAGATATCATGTTAACTACACACAAAATCCTCCTGATACTGAAACAAAGTACTAAGTAATATATTTTTTCTCATAAATTTGTACAAATGTTGAATAATCAGAGCTAGTTTAGATTTAGTTTACTCAACTGTAAAGTTATTTGATTGATTCATTCCAACACAAAATCTTGTCATTTTCCTTATAGTCACAATGACCAAATGTAGTTCATAAAAATGGATATTAATATCACAAGCTTTTTGGGAAACATGTTAGCAGTTTATGATGTGAATTACAAATCTGTTATTCCCCAGAATTCAAAATAACAGTATATTCTTTATTCTTATCGTTCCTCAAATTTCTGATGGTGGGATATCAGACATTTCATCTGAAATTGTTTCATAATTATAATTATGTTAGGAATTCTTTATGGTTAAAGATGCTGCTAATTAAGAGACAATCAAACTGGAACACATGTTTTATACAATATTTCACCTCAATCTCTGAAGAAGTCAACCTCCTCCCACTCCAAAAACGATA
>PVJX010024430.1:0-28107 GCA_004027295.1 Dolichotis patagonum
AAAAAAAAAAAAAAAAAAAAAAAAGAGAAAAAAAAAAAAAACTGAGTCTTTCCATTCTCATCCAGCAATGAGTTCCATACAGAAGATATAAGTGGATGCCACCCCGTACCTGAGTACTAAATAAATACAAACACTGAAAAATACAGGAATTTGGGCTGTACTACTTCTCTCCAATGTATTTATCCTTGGCGTAGCAGCGTGCCTCTCAAGTTTAGGATATCAAAACGTTATCTGGGGTACAGATTCTTGGGCACCACATCCACAGAATCTGACTCACTGTCTCAAATGGGATCTGGGAATTTCCGAGTTACTAAATATCTTTACTGATGCTGGTCAAAACATTTGTGGGTTTTATTTGTGAACTGAAGGCCAGCCATCCCTATTGGTTGTATTACTGGTCAATTCTTAGCATTACTTTTGGCACTGAGGATTGAATACATAGTGCTGTGCATGCAAGGTACATATTTTACCACTGAGCCTCACCCCCAGCCCAATTCTTTTTTTTTTTTCCCCTACCCAATTCTTTTTAAATGACTTTAGTTTCTCCATTTTCAAAACCAAGAAAAGAAATCTGAGTAATCTTATTTATTCCTTGGAGGTCACATAAATATGAAGATGCTGTTGTTGGAACATATCAATATGTTTGAGATATCAATATGTTTGAGAAAGAAGTTTTTAGTTTTTTTGTTTTTGTTTTTGTAGTGCTAGGGATAAATCTTAGGGCCTCATGTACACTAGGCAAGGGCTCTACACTGACCTTTGCATGTTCCTAGCCCCAAAAGTATCAATTTTTTTTGGTGTGTGTCGGGGGGTTGTTGTCTAGGAATCAAACTCAGGACCTTGTGCTTGCCAGTCAGGCGCTGTGCCACTGAGCCATATTCCCAGCCTGAAACTACCAATTTTTAAGTGAATAAGTGATTAAAAACAACAGCATTCAAACAGTAAACTAAAAACCAAGTAAATGAGGAATGGAGAGAGGACTAGGAGGAAAAGGATAATCCTTTCAAAGATTAACCAGAATTTGATTCCCTTCAAAGTATAAGTTCTCTGGCCCTGCTCCCTAATACCCTCAAATTGCAAAAAAATTATCAGAGCATACTTCCTTTGGAGGCAAGTGTTTCGCCAGCCCACATAGGCCAAACCTGATAATTTCCAAAGTAGAAATGTAAGCCCATGTTTGCCACGAACATCAGAGACTAGCTTGATAAACATGCAATCTACTTATCTTAACTATCAAGTTTTTTTTGAGACAGTGTCCTTATATAGTGCAGGCTAACCTTGAACTCATAGCCGGAACTTGCCTTGAACTCACAGCATTCCTCCTGCCTCAGCCTCCTGAGTGCTGGGATTACAGGTGTGCACCACCACACCACCTAGAATTTTTCTAGAAAAAACTTATCCTATGGAAACATCTAAAATATAGAAAAATTATGCAATAAACAAAACATTTAGAATGATGGTTATTCCCACAAAGAAGAAGAAAGTAGGATGTTACCAGAGAGAAACAATCGAGGATCTTCTAAATTATAAGCAATCAGAAAGAAATACTTAGAGCCAGGAATGGTGGCACACACCTCCGCTCCAGCACTTGGGAAGCTGAGGTAGGAGGATTGCTGTGAGGTCGAGGCCAACTTGTTCTACACCAGAGAGTTCAAGGCCAGTCTGCACTACAGAGTAACTCTCTCAAAAGAAACAAAAACAAAAACAAAAAAACCCAAACAAACCAAAACCAAGAAGGATTGCTGTAAATTTAAGGCCACCCTGGGGCTACATAGTGAGTTCAAAAACAGCCTGCACTACATAGTGAGATCTTGTCTCAAAAAACAAAGAAACAAACAAACAAACAAACAAAAAAAAGAACTAGATTCTCAGCTGTTTCATTCCTTTAAAGCTGTTTATACATGTGTTATATAAATTTTATATTTGATATAAATCACCTGAAATTTAAAATTTCTAAAAGCAGATATATTTCAAGCTATGGTCAAGTTAGTGGTATTTGTAATAGCAACATAAAATAGAAAAAGCCTATTTGCTGCAATAGTTAGAGTGAACAATAGTGTCTGGGATGTGGTAGAGCACTTGTCTGGTATGTATACGGCCCTTGGGTTTGATCCTCAGCAATTAAAAAAGGTAAATTAATCAATTAATTAAAATGAATATTAGTTCAAAAACATGTTTAATGTAATATTATTTGGTCATTTAAAATATGGTTAGGTAGCACTATGGGGAAACGTCTTATAAATTATCCCCCAATCATGTGACAAATACAATCACGTAAAAAATGTTCAAAGAATAAGAATGTATGTTCTGATAATATAGCTTTTTTTGTTGCTGTTAAGAAAAACGGTTATGGTGCTTGCTTCGGCAATACATATACTAAAATTAGAACGATAGAGATTATTAGCAAGCACTTGTGCAAGGATGAATGCAAATTAATGAAGCTTTCCATATTTTTATGTCAAAAAGAAAAAAATGAAAACGAAGAAGAAAAAGGGTTATGTTTTTGTTTTCCTGTTTTCTATAGCATGGCTGTATTATTTTTAATAATTAAAAATTTTACTACCAAAAGAAAAAAGTTTTTTTTCTGATAGCATATTTTGGTTCTATCACAAATTAACATGGCCAGAAACTGCACTGGCTCCTAAAGTTTTATGCAGAAGAAAGTTTTCGTAGTAAACAAAAAGTTACAAAATGTTTGTTGGTAGTTTCTTTTCCTGCATCTAAGAGATCAAATGCCAAGTCAGACTCAAGTGTTTGCCAGGAAGTTTCCCCGCCTTTTGGTTCCTGTCATTGGTCAGCCTGCCTTTCCATCACCCACAGCCGCCAGTATCTTGGTCACACACATCTCACAGCAAGGAGCTGACTAATCCTAAAGCCGGTGGTTTATTAGGCAACCTTTCACACAGTGCCTATGGCTGCACGTTGCACAACATGTTTGACTGCGAACGATAAACGCCATGGTTTACATTTGACTCCAGTCACCCTGTGGGTGCCAGCAGCTTAGGCGTGTAAACATCACCCACTGCCTTTGAAAGACTTTGACATTATGTTCCTGGCTCCCTAATGATTGTGTAACATTGAAGAGGGTTGGAGGAGGAGAGGGAAGACCTATGAAGAGGAATCAAAGCAGATCAGGTTACAAATTTATAACCACCTTCTGCATTATTTATGAAAGAAATGAAAAGCTGGACTTATGGGTTGTAACTTCAAATAAATTTAAGACTTAAGAATGGGCTGGGGATTTAGCTCAGTGGCGTAAGTGCCTGCCTTGCAAGCGCGAGGTTGTGAGTTCAATCCCTGGTACCAATTAAAAAAAAGACTTAGGAATTTAAGAACTAGGAAAGGCTAATTAATAGGTTTCTTTTAATCCATCAGTAACAAGTAAATCTAGCTAAAGCAAATACTTTTTTTTTTCAGTGACTAAAAGGTCGAACTGATAGGTCAGATGGGGAAAAGCAATTGTCCTATTATAAAAATTCTGCTGTAATTTCTACAATGTTATAGTTTAGAATGTTTTTAATTGACATTATGAAAAGTAGGTTCTTCGGTTTGTTTCTTGAGACTGAAAGTTGCCTTACAACAAAGTGAAAAACTGCCTGCAGCTGCTGGGTACAGCAGCCCACACCTATAATCCCACCTGCGTGGAAGGCTGAGGCAGGAGTCCAAACTCAGCCTGGGCAATTAATTTCGCAAGATCTTGCCTCAATAAAAAGGGTCAGATATGTAGCTCGGTGGCAGAGTACTTGATTATTAGCATATTCAAAACCCTGGGTTCAATCCCCAGGAGTCAAAAAACAAAACAAAACAAACACTACAGCAGCTATGCCTAGCCTAGGGGGAAACGGGGGGTGGGGTGGGAGGGTGTGGCGCACCCTCAGAAACAACTATTTTCTCATTCAGATCTTTCAGTCTGTGGGAATATTGAGTGCACAGTTTATTCCATTTACTGAAGGTAATTATTTCTCCTCTGATTATCACAGTATAGTAATATGAATATAAAAGCTTCAGGCAGATTTTGTTTACCAGTAATGATTCCAAACTACTACTGATAAGGACAGAGGTTGTCATAGCTGAAGAAAACAAGTCAGACTATCCTTCTAAAACTTTTTTTATTGGAAAAGAAGAGCAAAATGGTTCATTTTTATTTGGCTATAAAATTTTTTTCCATTTATTAATTTATTCAGTGCTTGGTATCAAACCCAGGTCCTCAAGCATGATAGACAAATAATCTAGCACTGCTTTACAACCCTAACCCATAAAGAATTTTTTTAAATAGCTGGAAGAGTATAAAGTAAAGGCTGGCCATCCACTCATAACAAAGGATTATATGAAAAAAGTTTTTTTTTGTTTTGTTTTTTGCAGTGTTGGTGATCGAACCCAAGGCCTTGCTCATGGTAGACAAGCCCTTGTAAGGAAAACAATGCAGTGGGTTCAAAGATCACAGTATAGGTAATCTAGCTACCCTTCCTCAAGACTGAGCAGGACAAAGAGAATTCCTTAGAAAGAGTATCACTGCACAGGAGTCATACTAGTCACATACTTACCCGGTCATCTATCCTGACCTGCCTGTTTGCTAATATGCAGGAATTTTGGTAGTCAGAGCCTCTTTAACCAACAACACCTCAGCTGTGGGTAGTTCCAGATTGGACAGGAGGAAAAGGGCAAAACTTACCTTCTGGGACATGGAAAAAAAAATAGAAAAAATGAAAACGAAGCTTTTGTAAATAAAGAAGGGAAAAGGGGTTGAAGGGAGGGGGGAGGAATGGGAAAAAAGAAGTAGCAAAATATGTCATGTACGGGAGTGTGGACTGGGGAGAGGCAAAGTGGAAGCTAAGCCCCCACCTGTGGGCCCTCCGGGAGTGTGGGCTGGGGAGAGAACACCTGCCATCCCCTCCCCCAGAGCAACCTGCTGCTTAGGAGATGCATTGTTTGACTGACTTTCCAAGCCTAAAGCTGAGCAACTATTTACAGGACAATATGCAATATAGAAACTATTGTAGATTTCCTACTGCCTTATCATCTATCCCTGGCAAGTTGGGATAGATGACCTGTTTCGATTGGTTTTATTGCTATTTCCTTTAAAATGAGAAAAAAAAAAAAACTGAAGAAGTTAGTAGGATCCAAAATGTACAATAGATTTTGTTAATTTTCTATTACCTTGTTTTGAAGTTGTTTTCATTGTTTGATTGGTTTTATTTTGTTATTCTATTAATGTCTGATGGTATGAGCAGCTATTTTGAAGATATCAAGATATATTATGGTAGCCATTGTTGATTTTCTATTATCTTGTTTTGAAGTCCTGTATTGCTCTCATTGTTTTGTTTTGATTGACTTTGTTGTTTCATTTTGTTTGGTTTTATTCTCTTTAAAGCAAAATTTAAACAAAAAATACACACACACACACACACACATATATATATATCATATAAAGATACAAACTCCCTATGGTGAATGCTATCATTGTATATGTATAAAATGTACTAATAAAAAGTTAAAGAAAACTTACTTTCTGAACAATGAATGACCAACAACTACCTTGCATTTTAGGTAAAACTGATACTCCTATTAAAATGTAATCTTTAAATGTGTATGACTAAAAAGTTCACCTTTAGCTCTTAAATATATGACACATTTTTAACTTAATTTTATCAGTTTTGGGGGAGGGGAGGAAATCAAGGATTTTAATGCAAATCTTTGCATTGAAAAGAGCCCAACCCTCTTTTTTTGGTTGGGACAGGGTTTTACCATGTAGTTCAGGCTGGCCTCCAACGCATGGCAATCCTGCCTTAGCCTCCCCAGTGCTGGGATTAGAGTCCTGTGCCACTCCTAGTCCTTTCTTTTGAGACAGGGTCTTATTAAATCAGAAAGTTGCCCAGGATAGGCTTGAACTTGTGGTCCCCATTGCCTTGAGCTCCCAGAGTGCTGGAATTGCAGATGTGTGCCACCATACCCAGCTACCCCTTTTGTTGTAAGAGGAGCAAATGAAAATGTCCTAAACAACAGATTTTATAGATCATTAGGCTGCCTGGTCTTGGTTTTTTTTTTTTTTTTTTTTGGTACCAGGGATTGGACTTTTTCTTTTCTTTCTTTTTTTTTTTTTTTGGTACCGGGGATCAAACTCACGGCCTCACACTTGCCAGGCAGATGCTTAGGCCACTGAGCTAAATCCCCAGCCCCTGAACTTTTTCTAGACAGGGTTTTGCTATGCAGTTCAGGCTGGCCTTGAGCGTGCTTTGTACCCTAGTCTGTCCTCAAACTTTCAGCAATCCTTCTTAGATTGCATATGCTAAATGATAGTGGTTCTATCCCTTAAAAATTAATATCTAACTTACTAAAATCATTTCTGGGGCTGGGGATTTAGCTCAGTGGCATAAGCGCCTGCCTTGCAAGCATGAGGTCCTGAGTTTAATCCCCGGTACCAAAAAACGAAACAAAACAAAAAAAATCATTTCTAAGATAAAGATGACTATTTTCTACCTTTAAAAAGCTGACAGAAAAAAAAAAAAAAAAGCTGGCAGGAAGTTCTGACCTCAGACCCAGAAAAATGGGAGAATAAGACAACATATTAAATCTACCCTGGGGAATCAGGTATTTCTCATCCCTATGATATATTATAGCTGTATTTTTAAAACAAATGTACTCAAGGGATGGATATTTATGATATTGTTGAGAGCAATCATGAGTGGATTTTTTTTAGTTGTATTTGTTTTCAGAAATGTACCCTGAACCAGGTGTGGTAGCATACTTCTGTAATCCCAGCACTCAGAAGGCTGAGGCAGGAGGATTGTTGCTCGTTTGAGGCCAGCCTGGACTACAAACTGAGTTCAAGGCCAGCCTGAACTTCATAGTGAGACCCTGTTCCAAAAAAAAAAAAAAAAAAAAAAGGACGAAGTATACCCAGAAAGCAATGTGCAAGATGAAGGATCTTGTATGCAGCATATTACAAATAGCAATAGACCATCTGAAATAGCTTTTATATTTTCAAATTTGTTCTTGAATGTTTCTCTCTTTGCCGTTGAACTATACTTGATAATACTGTAAAGCTTTGACGTTTTCTCTGGACATCAGCTTATAGATCAGAATTATATTGTAACTTTTCTAATCTGTGGTAAGATCTATAGCTGGGAAAGTAGAACATCTGAAATTGGCAGGTATACACTGCCAGATGCTATTCTCTCCATCTTTAAGCCAAGGAAATTGAAGCCCAGATAGTAACTAAAAGGGCTTACAAAATCAGTCAATGGACTAAAAGCCATTAGTAGATGCTACGATTTCTGATCAACACCCATTAGTCTTCCCATTAAGCCATATTACTTTACATAATTATAGTATAAAAACTATTGAAAGGGGAAACTATCTAAAACAAAGAGCAGATATAAACTTGCTATTTTAAAAGTTTAAACAACAGTTAATATGTATTTATTTACTAGAGCACTGGTAAATATGTAGACAAATACAAAAGCTGCTATAAATATATTTTTATTTGTAACTCATTTAAGAGAACTACATAAAGCAATAATCATAAAACTGTGTTGACTGGTATACAATGTAGTATAAAGATGTAATTTATCTGGCAAGCACAAGGTCCTGAGTTTGATTCCCAGTACAAAAAAAACCAAAAAACAGTAATTCGCATGTCAGTAATAGCAGAGAGGAATATTGACAACTTTTTTTGTTTGTTTGTTTTTGAGACAGAATCTCATTTTGTAGTTTAGGCTGGCCTTAAATTCACTATGTAGCAGAGATCTTCCTGTATCAGTCTCCCAAGTGCTGGTATTACAAGTTTGTGCCATCATGCCTGGCACTGGAAAAAATGTTTCTAAGCTGAGCTACACCCCCAGCCCCGAACTAGACTGTTTTGTTTTTGAACTAGATTGTTTTTAAACTAAGATGTTAATTGTAATCAATAGAACTACTAAAAAACATTCAAAGCATATAATAAACAAACAAAAGTAATTAAAGGCAATATGTCAGAAAATAATAAGAGAAAAAATAATTAAGAAATAGAGGAACAAAACAGATAAAAGGCACACAGAAAACAAGTAACAACTAAATCCTATGTTATCAGCAATTATATTTGGTACTGGGAATTGAACTCAGGACCTCATGCTTGCCATTGAACTATATTCCTGGCTATCAGTAATTATATTAAGTGTAAATGTGCTAAATACTTTAATCAAAAGCAAGAACTTGAGGCCAGTGATACAGCTCAGCAGCACAGTGCCTGCCTGACAAGTGCAAGGTCCTGAGTTCAATTCCTGGTACAAAAAAACCAACCAACCAACCAACCAACCAACCAACCAACCAAAGAAAGCAGGAATTTTTAGAAACGATTAAAAATGGTCCAATTGGGCTGAGGATATATCTCAGTGGTAGAGTATATACCAAGCATGCACAAGGTCCTGAAATTGATTCCCAGAATTGTGCCCCCCTCAATCCAACTATATGCTGTTAGAGACAGACTTTAGCTTCAAAGAAAAAACAAGATGAAAGGAAAAGGAAAAAATTCATACTACTCAAACAGTACCCCAAACTGTTAATTGTATGGTTAATTAGCTATATCAATATCAGACAAAATAGATTTTAAGACAAAATTGTTATTAGGGCCAAAGAGTGATATAGTATAATGATAAAAGGGCCAATAGCCCAGAAAGACATAACAACTATTTGTGAACACTAGCAGAGGGACGAGGCTGTAGCTCCTATGTATAAGGTCCCAGCACCACAAAAATAAAAACAGAAAACAAAAATAGAAAAAAAGACTAAAAGAACTGAAAGGAGAAAAAGATAATTCAACAACAGTTAAGGATTGCAATATTCTGCTATTCAATAATGGCTAGTACAAGTAGGCAAAGGATTCAATTAGGAAAGAGAAAATTCAACAGTATTATAAACTATACCTAACAACCACTCAACAAGTCCAGAATGTATATCCTTTTCAAGTGCACATGGATGATTCTCTAGGTCTGAAACACAGGAAAAAAGCAACCACAAGACTCATATACTGAGCCCAGTACGGTGGTGCATGACTGTAATCCCAGCACTAAGGAGACTGTGGCAGTAAGACTGCCATGAGTTTGAAGCAAGCCTGAGCTACAAAACCAAGTTCAAGGCCAGACTGCACTGCACAGTGAGACCCTGTCTCAAAAAATGAATACAAATTAAGACTCATAAACAAAATATCATACAGCAATAAAAGAACTAAACAAATGGAAAAAATGTATAGTTGCAGTTTGCAGTCATTTTGAGTTCCACCAGCTATGACTGCACCAAAATAACCTTAGCCAGCTTTTCCTGCATTGTTTCCCAGCATACTATAAATAGACAAAACAATTGGAGAGAGATGTATTGCTTTACCCTTGACTCTGGCTCCAGGTATGTGCCTGTCTCTGATACTGTCTTAAGATAAACCACAGACAAACCAGTTAGGATGAAGTCACTTTTGTTGCAACCCATAAACATGCTTCTCCTTTCTTTTCTCTTTTCTTTTTTTGTCTTTTTGTGATAGGGTCTGCTCTGAAGTTCAGGCTGGCCTTGAGCTTACTCTGTAGCTCAGATTGGTTTTGAATTTGCAACAGTGCTCCTGCCTCAGCCTCCCAAGTGCTGGGATTATAAACCTGTGTCACCACACGCAGCCCTTTTTTTTTTTTGGTAATAGGGATGGAACTCACTACTTGGTGTTCTCCAGGCAGGCAGTTAAGCGGTTGGCTGAACCCCCAGCCCCACATGTTCTTCTTTCTGACTCGAACTCCAAGGGTCCAAATGGTTTTGCTTCATCTAGGATGATTCTTCCATCAGTAAATCCCACAATGATTTATACTCTGTACAATCCTAGATCTGACAACTTCTTTCTTTTGGTCTCAGCACCTTGAGGCCTGTCCTCAAGCACCAGGACTAGGTTATATTGCAACAAGAGGCATTCCATATTCATGAATTAGAAGATTTAATACTGGGGCTGGGGATTTAGCTCAGTGGCATAAGCACTGCCTTGCAAGTGTGTAGTTGTGAGTTTGATCTCCGGTACTGATATAAAAAAAAAAATGAATCAATGCCATTAAAAAAAAAAGATTTAATACTGTTAAAAATGTTAATACTTTCCTAACAGATTTTTAGATTTAGTGAGATCCCTATAAAAATCATTGTTATGTTTTTTTGTTTCGGTTTTTTTTTTCTCCATAATTGACAAACTGACCTTAAAATTCATATGGAAATGCAAGGAGCCTAGAAGAGCCAAAATAATCCTGGAAAGAAAAAAAAAAAGTTAGAGTCACGTTATCTGACTTCATAACATACTACAAAGCTATAGTAATTAAGTGAGTGTGCTACTGGCATAAGGATGGAAATGCAGATGAGTGAAACAGAATTAAAAGTCTAGATAAACTTTTAATATTTTTTTAAACTTTTAATATTTACAGTCACATTTTTCCAAAGGCAATCCGTGACGAAAGAAGAGTCTTTTCAACAAATGATGTCCAAACAACTGGATACTCATGTTTAGAAAAAGAATGACTTCAGATTCCTACCTTACAACACATGTAAAAATGAACTCAAAATCAGGCTCAGTGGCACATGCCTGTAAATCCAGCACATTAGCAGGCTTAGATGGAACGATCCCAAATCTGAGTCCTGCTTAGGCAATTTAGCAAGACACTGTCTTAACAAAAAAAACAAAAAAGAGGATGCGGCTCTTTTCAGTGCAAAGACCTTGGGTTCAAACTCCAAAACCACCAAAACAAAAACAAAAACAATTTCCAAATACATCCTAAACTAAAACTATAAAACTCTTAAAGAAAACACAGATGTAAATCTCTGTGATCTTCAACAAGGAAGTGGTTTCTTAGTTACAAAAATATAAACAATCAAATAAAAAGTAGATAATTTGGATTTCATCAAAATTAAAAAGTTTTACGTTTTAAACGACACCCTCAAGCGCTTGAAAATACAACTCACAGAATGGAGAAAATGCATTTTTTTCCTCTGCAAATTATTTGTCAAGAAACATATCTAGACTACATACAGAACCAATACTACTCAACAATGAAAAAATGCTATTTATTTTTAAAAATTAATTAATTTATTTATTTTTTTGAGACAGGGTCTCACTCTGTAATTCAGGCTGGCCTTGAACTCACTATGTAGCCTAGGCCAGCCTCGAATTTGTGGCAACTCTCTTGCCTCAGCCTCTCAAGTGCTGGGATTACTGGTGTGTGCTACCATGACCAACAAACAGTCCAATTTAAAAACCAGTAAAGAATCTGAATAGAAATTCCTCCAAAGGAGAAATCCCCAATAGAATGAAAAGACAACCCACAATGTGGGAAAAAATGTTTGTCAGCTACTCCTCAAAGGAATACTATCAAGAACATATAAAGAACTGAAAAAAATTTTAAAGACCTAACCTGAAAATGAGCATCTGAGATGAATACACACTTTTCAGATGAAGAAATACATATGGCAAATAAATATATGGAAAAATGTTCAGCATCACTAGTCATTTGAGAGATGCAAATTAAAACAGCATTGAGATTCCACCTCACCTTGGAAAGAATGGTTATTATCAAGAAATCAACGAGGCCATGGGTTTAGGTCAGTAGCATAAATGCCTGCCTGGTAAGTGTGAGGTTGTGAGTTTGATCCCTGGTACAAACAAACAAACAAACAAAAAAACCCAATAACAAATGCTGGAAAGGCTGTGGGGAAAAAGGAACAATTCTCCACTGTTGGTGGGAGTGTAGACCGGTGAAACCACTGGGGAAATCAGTGTGGAGATTTCTCAAAAAACTATCATTGGAGATCCCATTTGACCCAGCCATTCCCCTTCTGAGTATCTTCCCAGAATTACAACATTGTATCACAGCAATGTATGTACACTCATGTTTATAGCAGCACAATATGTAATAGCTAGATCTTGAAAATAACCTAAATGCCCATCAAATGAGGAATGGATAAAAAAGATGTGCTATTTTTATAGAATGGAGTACTATTCAGGCATAACGAAAGATAAACTTGAGATTTTTATAGGTAAATGGATGCAACTAGAGACCATATATATATATATTTTTGGTACTGGAGATTGAACTTACCACCTAGTGCTTGCCAGGCAGGCACTTATGCTGCTGAGCTAAATCCCCAGCTGAGACCATACTCATAAGTGAAATAAATCAGACTTCCATGTGTAAACACTGTACAGTCTCCCTAGTGTGAGAAGATGAAAGAATTATGTGTGTGTATGTGTATGTGTGTGTGTGTATATATATATACACACACACACATACACATACACACACATATAAAAGATACTTAAGATAGTTATACTACTAATTTCTCTTAGTTCATTAAAAGAAAGGTTTGTGCTAATACTGTTTGGACAATTAAATGCAGATATCTTGTACTTTGAGTAACTAAAGATAGCAATACACAACGTATTAACCATTGTTACCCTCTAATTATTGTTTTGAAATTTTTTTTCTCTTAAAAAATCCTCCAAAGAAGGGTATGTGAATGGCTAGTAAGTACATGAAAGACACTCAACAATCATTTTGTTAGAGAAATGCAATCAAAATTGCCATGATCACTATCATGGTGACAATAACAATAAAAACATGGCAGAAAGGCTGGCACTATAGCTCAGCAATAGAGTGGCTGCCTCGCATGCACAAGCCTCTAAGTTCCAGTGCTAGGGAGCAATGCCTGAAATAAACAAAACCATGAGGTACTACTTCATACTCACCAGGATGGATATAATAAAAGAGACTGGGGCTCTAGCTCAGTGGTCGAGAACCTGTGGAACACCCTGGATTCAATCCCTAGTGCTAAAAAAAAAAAGAAAAAGACAAAGAAAAGTCAAAACCCAGGCATGATGACCCATGTGCCACGTACCTCTATGGTCTCAGCTGCTCAGAAGGCTGAGGCAGAAGTACTGTTTGAGTTTTTGAGGTCAAGTCCAGGCACAGTAACATAGAGACCCTGTCTAGGAAGGAAGAGAGGAGACAAAGGAAGAAAGGAGGAAATCAGATAATAACAAGTGTTGACAAGTATGTAAGCGTTGAGAAATTAGAATACTACACACTGATATTGGGAATATAAAATCATGTAGACACTTTGGAAAACATTTAGTATTTTTGCAAAAAACTAGACATACAGTTGCAGGCCAGGAATACAGCTTAGAGGCGTAAGTACCTGCCTGGTAAACATAAGGTCCTGGGTTCAATTCCTGGTACCAAAACCAAAACCAAAACCAAAACCAAAACCAAAACCAATAGCTGCTATTTAGCTCGGCAATTCCATTCCTAGGTACAGAATAAAAAGAACTGAAAACATGTATATTTACTCAAAAACTTATACATAAATGTATATAGCAGAATTATCCCTAATAACCAAAAAGGAGAGCCAGAAGTAGTAGCACATACCTGTAATTCCAGCACTCGGGAGGCTGAGGCTGAACACAGGAGTTTGAGGCCTACCTGGGCGATACAGTAAGATCTGGTCTCAAAAAAAAAAAAAAGCCAAAAAGTAGAAATGATCTGAAAATAAGCAAAATAAAAAAGAAAACATAAAAAAGAATAAAAATTAAAAAGTAATTAAATAGAAAAAGATACATAGCTGGGTGTGGTGATGCACTCCTGTAATTCTAGCACCTGGGAGGCTGAAGCAGGAAAATTGTTTTGAAGTTCGATACTAACCTGGGCTACAAAGTGAGCCCAATGCCAGCCTGAACTGCATAGCAAGACCCTGTCTCAAAAAGAAAAAAAGAAAAGATATAATAAATGTCCATTTATAAATAGGTAAAGAAAGCACTGAGTGGGAATAAAGTTCTGATATGAGCTAAAACTGGGATAAACCTTGAACATATTATGCCATACGAAAGAAGCCAAATATTAAAGGCTACATGACAGCTAATGGGTATGGGGTTTCTTTTCGGGGTAATAAAAATGTTTTCAAATTAGGTAGTTGGGGGCTGGGGATATAGCTCAGTGGCTCAAGCGCTTGCCTAGTAAGCCCAAGGTCATGAGTTCAATCCCGGGTATCAAACCAAACCAAGTATTAGGTGGTGGTACCTAAAACACTACTGTATTACTATACTAAAAATCACTGAACTGTTCACTCTAAGAGAGTAAACTTCATGTTATTTGAATTATATTTCAATAAAGCCATTATATCTTTGCCTATATCCCACGTACCCATCAGAAATTATAAATATAAAAAAACTGAGGAAACTCTGCAAGTCATATAGTCATGATGATTTTCCAGTAACAACTAGTATAGATAGTAGTTCCTTAAAAGTTTGTTGGTTTGGGCCAGGGATTTAGCTTAGTAGTTCGCCTGGTAAGCATGAGGTTTTGAGTTCAAACTCTGGTAACAAAAGAAAAAAAAAGTTTGTTGGTTAATTTTCTTCATCAAGAAGTCCCTGCCTTATCTGTAAACTACTTCAGCATACTCACATTCTCACATTAATAAATGCATCTGTACTCTGCAGGTATTATCAGCCACTGGTATTTACCTAGTAAATCAAGCATTATTTCCTGGGCTCTGAATTTATATTAAATTTTGATCTACTTCCCTAGGTCCAATAATCAAGGATTCAGATAATTCAGAGGCAAATGACCTCTAGGGAAGTAGAAGATAATTTGAGTTTTGAATAACCTAGATGGATTTTTCTGCTAAGCAGCTTTCCTGGTAAGTGCTCGCCACTTTAACTCTGCTGTCACAAACATACTGATCTCTGAGGGGAGAAGTGTAATCCTCATGGCTGAAGTAAAGTAGCTACTTTTTTTTTGGTTCAGCTCAGAAACCCTTGACCTCAGCTTCTTTAGTCAGCTGATAAAAGTAGGGATAAAAGTGATCATAGAACAATAGATCATCTTGGATGGTGATGGACAGATGAAGTTTGGACTTTGGTGATTATAAAAAGTACAAGAAAAAGGATTTAAGACTTTTAAACTGCATATATATATATATATATATATATATATATATATATATTTTTTTTTTTTTTTTTTTTTTTTTTTTTTTTTTTTTTTTTTTTTTTTTTTTTTTTTTTTTTTTTTTTTTTTTTTTGAGACAGGTGTCTCTCTATGTAATCCACGGTGGCCTTGAATTTACTATGCAGTCCAGGCTGGCCTCAAATTCATGGCAATCCTCTTGCCTCTGCCTCCCAAGTACTATGATCATGGGTGTGCACCACCACACCAGGATATCTGTATATATTTTAGTATGTATCTCAATGCAGTTAAGACTCTTTCAGAAAACATAAGCACAGTGATATTACTGTAGATTAAAAACAGTAATAGTTGCTTACTCTGAAATGTCCAGAAGTTTTCAAAATTACACAATACAGTAATTATATAACTTTTCTCACAACATACATTTTGTAATCTATTAATAAGAAAATATTCCTTACAGAAGTTGGAACCTTGAAAGTTTTCTGCTGGATGAAGTTTTGCAAACTGGATCCCTCTTTTGCTTTAACTAAGCATGTAAAGTAACTATTATACATCCAACTATACTAATGCAGAATAACAATTTTTTTATTTGTTGGCAGGAATAATTTTCCTCAAGACAAAACAGACAGGCTGTTAGAAAATTACAGAATTTATTTGCCTTGGAACAGGAACAATTAGGAACATAATTGGTAGTTGTTACTACCAAGGGACTTAGTAGGTATAGTGAATCATGTAACAAACTATCAAAACTGTAGAATTTATTTTTATATGCATCATTGAAAAATATTTAGGAAGTGATTCCTAGAAGACAACATTACTAAGAATTAGTCATCTTGAGCTAAACTTACTCTCTCTTTTTTTTTCTTTTTTGAGACAGGGTTTCATTCTGCAGTTCGGGCTGGCCTTGAACTCACTATACAGCCCAGGCTAGTCTCAACCTGAAGGCAATCTTCCTGCCTCAGCTTCCCGAGTGCTGGGATTACAGGCATGTGCCACCATACCTAGCACTCTCTTAATTTTTAATTCTGAAATAAGTTCAGATTTATAAGAGTTGCAAAAATAACTAGAAAATTCCCTTATAGTCTTCACCCAGCTTCTCCAAATGTTTTGAGATCTTAAGAGACAAATATGTTTTGTCTTGTATCTTCAGTTGGGAGGCTAGTTTCATTTTGTTAACATCATCACCTTTTAAATAAAAGTATTGTATGTTAAAATTCTTATTGCCAAAGAAGGAAGTAAATGGGTTAGGTGATAAATTCTGTTAGGTAAAGTCATAGCTGTGTAAACAAATATACTCAGAGAATATTATTTACTAGATGAGATGATCACTTGTTAAAAAGTTTGTGATAAGCAAAAGGTTTTGTTTTGGCTGTGCTCTGCCCAGCACCATTATCTCATTACCTATTTTACTACCAGTAAAGCATCTGGACAGATGCTGGATTCAAAGAGATCACTATAGGATGAAGCAGTGAGACAGACTCAACAAGACAAAATTTAATATGGCTAAAAAATAAGAACAGAATTATCAACTGTGAAAGGGCTGACAGAAATACAGCTTTGCAGTTAAGGAAGTAAGAAGACAGGGTTTTCCAGGCATAGTGGCATGTGCCTATAATCTCAGAATTTAGGAGGCTAAGGCAGGAAGATTGCTGCAAATTCAAAGCTAGCCTGCTGGACTACTAGTGAGTTCAAGGTCAGTCTGGACTACATAGTGAGACTTGTGTCAAAAAACTACCACCCAATGCAACAGAACACTGCATCCCTCTGTCTTGGTCTGATCATATTTCAAGCATTGTTTTAGGTCTAGGAATCAACTGATGAACATTATGAGAAACTGGAACATTCTCAGAGAAGAAGAAGCAGTTAAGAGACTGAACATGTTTCCTTCCCAAAAAAGAAGAGAACATAATTGTCTTCAACTGTTTTGCAACCTATTTCCTGGACAGGGAGTGAACTTACCATGTCATAGCAGAGAGCAGAATAATAAACTAATATTATAGCTGACATATTTTTTTGTGAATGTGTTGCAAGAGATTGAACCAGGGCCTTACGTAAGCTACACAGGTGCTCCACCACTAAGTTACATCCCAACCTAATAGGTGACTCTTTCATGTGCTTAGTATATAGAAGGCATTTTACATGTATTATCTTTTAAATATAATTACCCTATGAGGAATTACCATTATTATGCTTGTCTTATAGATTGGGAAACAAAGTTCAGAAGACTAAGTAAAGTCTCCTGCATAGTAAAGTGAAGCATCTAAGATCCACATGAATTAATAATTATAAAATGTGTAGAAGACTGTTCAGCAGTGATGTATGCTTTGTAGTCCCAGCACTCAGGAAGCTTGGGTATGAGAACTGTCACAAGCTCAAGGCCAGCCTGGGCTATATAATAAATTCAAACCCAGCCTGAACTTTATAGAGTGACCCTGTCTCAAAAAACCAAAAACAATAGCAACAATAACAAGGTCTTGAGTTTGATCCCCGGTACCATAAAGAAAGAAAGAAAGAAAGAAAGAAAGAAAAGAAAAGAAAAGAAAAGAAAAGAAAAGAAAAAAGATAAGATACTTAGGCTGGGAAATGATACCGTTCAATTATTAGATGTTTTACAACTATAACTAAGATCATATGGAATACATATCAAATATAAAAAATTTAATATTTTTCAATGCCAAGACTCATTAAAAGTCTACCTAAGAATCAGGCATTGTGACACACACCTGCAATCCCAGCATTCTGATCAGCTAAAGCAGGAAGATCAAACACAGCCTAGGCAACTTTGCAACTTAGCAAGACCCTGTCTCAAAATAAAAATTTTAACGAGGCTGAAGCTGTAATTTAGTGAGAAGTCCATGGTTCAATCCCCAATTAAAAAAAGAGAACGTAAGGAAACAAAAAAACACATACTGATGCTTGGATCTTGCTTTCAGAGACAGTGACTAAAGTACTGGTCAGAGGAATGGCCTGCACATCTCGAATTGTCAAAGCTCCCCAGATGGAGAATATACATGCCAAAGACATATCTGACACAGGACTGTTAAAAAATACATGAAGAATTCGATCCGATTTTTTCAGTGACAGGGATTGAACTCAAGCCCTTTCCATATCCTACACAAGCAATGTACCACGGAGCTACAACTCCAGCCTCACAAGGAACTCTTTTTTTTCAGATACTAGCAATTGAATGCAGGGGTGCCCTACAACTGAGCTGCATCCCTAGCCCCTTTAATATCTTATTTTGAGGCATGGTCTTGATAAGTTGCAGCAAGTTGGCCTTGTTGCTTCAGTCTTCTGAGTAGCTAGGATTTCAAGCATGTTCCACTTATGCCTGGCTTCTGCAAAGAGCATTTAAAACTGGCCAGGCATGGTGGCACACAGCTGTAATCCTGGTACTCCACAGTCTGAGGCAGGAGGATTGCTGGGTGTTAGAGGCCTCCCTGTCTCAAAAACAAGACAGAACAAAATAAAACACAAAACAAAAAAAGAACATACCTTGACTTTATAATTTTCCTGCTATAGCCTTCTGAGTAGCAGGGATTACAAGTGTGTATGTACAAGGCCCAGTGCCAAAAAACAAAACAAAATGAACAAATTTTTTAAAAGCAACCAAAATGTACCTCAGTAAATACACTTTTGTACATCCAAACAATGGAGTATTATCCAGCATTAAGAAGAAATGAAGCACAGCATGGTGGCACACACCTGCCAGCACTGTAAGAAGGCTGAGGCAGGAGGATCACAAGTTTGAGTCCAGGCTGAGCAATTTAGTGATTTAATGAGACCTTGGCTAAAAATAAAAATAAGAAAAGTTTAAGTAGGGGGTGGGGCTAGGCATGTAACTCAGGGTAAAGTACCTAGGTAGTCTCCAGTACCACCAAGAGGAGAAGCAGAAAGAGAAAAAACAAGCTCCCAAACCATGAAAAGTCATGGAAGAACCTTAAATGCATATTACTAAATGAAAAAGCCAATCTTAGCCAGGCATGGTAGTACACACCTGTAACACTTGGAAGGCAAAGGCAGGACTGCCTAGAGTTCAAGATCAGCCTGGGCTACATAGAGCGCTCCAAGACAGCCTGAAATACACATTTAGACCATATCTTACAAAGAAAAGGAAAAGGTCAATTCTAACTGTATGACATTCTGAGAAAGTCAAAACTATAGAGAAAGAATTATAGAGATCAGGGGCTGACAAGTTATAAGAAAGAGATGAATAGGCAGAGCACAAAGGATTTTTTTGGACAGTGAAATTACTCTATATAGAATAAAGCTGAAGATGTCATTATACATTTATTCCAATCCATAAAATATACACCACCAAGAGTTGAGTACTAATGTAAACTGTGGACTTTGGCTGATAATCATGCATAAATAGATATGGGTTCACTGTCAATTGTACAGAGAAGGCTATTATCTGGAGGCAGGATATATATGGGAACTGTATACTTTCTGAAATTCAATCTGCTGTGAACCTAAAATTGCTTTAAAAAATGAAGTCTATTTTTAGAAAAAGTTTGTTGGCGAATCAAATGTGCAGTGAACGCTGAGAACAACTGGTTTAGGATCTCTATATGTATAATCTTGTTTTTATTACAGTATTATCATCAAACTAGATAGCTGTTATCTCATTTGACATATGAAGAACCTGAGGGTGGGATGGATTAAGTAACTTCCCCAAGTTGACCTAGCTGGCAAGATGAACACTGGCCTGTTGATTATCACGTATATATCATACTACTGTGTAATAACTGGAACTAGTAGATCAAAGTAAAATGCACTGCCTTATCGAACAGAATACTGTAACACTGGAAATACCATAGAAGAGACTGGATAAAAATTTAGAGATGGAAGGAGTATTGCATTGGTTTTTGTGTGTATGTGTGCATGTGTGAGTGTAGAACTGGGGATTGAACTCAGGGTCTCATGCATGCGAGGAAAGCACTCTACCACTAAACTACATTCTCAGCTCTTAAATTTTTTTTTAGAATTTTGAGACAGGGTCTTACTAAGTTGTTCAGACTGGCCTTGACTTTATAATTTTCCTGCCATAGCCTTCTCAGTAGCAGGGATTACAAGCGTGTACCTCCATACCTGGTTATTCTGTCGATTTTTTCAGAATGAGAGGAAGTAGAGTGGATACCTATTTTTTAAATGTAAAATAAAGACAATAATCAACATTAGGATTGGGAGCTAGGGATGTAGCTTAGCAGCACAGCACCTGCCTGGCAAGTGCAAGGCCCTGAGTTCAATTCCAAGTACCAAAACAAAACTAAACATTGGAACTGTTTTTTTTTTTTTTTTTTTTTTTTTCAGGAAGAGGGAAAGTAGAACAGATACCAACTCCAGTATTGGTGTTGTCTTTATTTTACATAGAAGGAAAAGCAGAGAAATTTGGTGGCTTGCTCAGGGTCTCACTTGTTTTTAAACTCAGGTCCTCTAAACCTGTTTGGAAAATTATGTCCAATCAAATTCAATCTTCTGTCCCAGTCACTCATACCATTCTAGTTTCCAGTCACATTAATTCATTAATTATTATAATTTTTTTTTGTCTTTTTGAGACAGAGTTTCATTATACAATTAAGGCTGGCCTTAAACTCCCAGTGATCCTCTTGCCTACTGATTTTTTTTTTTTTGAGACAGGATCTTGTTATGTAGTTCAGGTTGGCCTTGTGGTATGTAGCCCTGGCTGACCCAAACTCATGGCAATCCTCCTATCTCAGACTTCTGAGTGCTGGTACTACAGCTCTGTATTACCATATCTGAGTTGTTTATAGTCAAATTTACCATTACTATGCCTGGACAGTTTACAGTCAAATTAAACCCCCTATTGCTCAAAAACTGTAGATCACAATCTTTCATATTTATAGTCTCTCAGAAGTTGAGGGAAGCAGAGGACGTTCTCATTTCCAGTTTAAAGTTGAAGAACTGCCCAAATAGACAACTTTCTGTAGCCTAATTCAAATGTTTACATGTAGTAAATTAATATTTTTAATATGCAAACATTACATCATATGACTATCATACAGAAAACAAGATTTACTTAAAAATTAATTCATCGTGTATAAGTCAATCAAATAAAGTCTTAAATGTTTGTTTGTTTGAGACAAGGTCTCGCTATGTAGTTCAGGTTGGCCTCAAACTCCCAGCAATCCTCCTGCTTCAGTGAGTTCTGGGATTACAAGCTGTAACACCATACTGGCTATGAGAGGTTAAGTTTGTACAATGAATATCCTCCTTTTTGCTCCTATGAGTGGATCCCAGTGATGGTATGCATATTGAAGGGTCGTCATGAAAGCAGAAGCCTAATAGCAGTGTTGATTCCTTTCCCCCAACAGAAGCTCTGCACACACGTGCCTGTATGGTTTTGCTAATATATGGTCAGTTGACTCAGCATCTGAAATCTAGTTCACACATCATTTTTGAAACCTTTCAAGATAATATCACCTCCAAAAGTTGCTACAGTGTACTTGACAACATCACATAAGAAGTGCTGTGAGAAAGGAGACACAGGAGAATGTTTGCATCTACCTTCCCTTACACTTTTTATAGTTTACTGAAGGTGGGGTTCTATGACTTACTCATTGGGCCTTACATTGTGGCTGGCATACAGCAATTCTCAATAGCCCATGATTCTTGAATTTTTGGAATCAAGTCTAATTAACAACATATAGCCTTTCTGTTTTCTGTCTTTCTTTGGGTGGGAGGTAGTGATGAGGACCTAGCTCAGGGCCTCAAGCACACTAGGCAAATGCAGCGTTACTGAGTTATATACTCAGCCTTTCTGGCTTCTCTGGACGTGTATTTTGATCAGTTGCCTTCACCTGGCTCTTTAGTTTTCTTCAGGACTTCACTCCTTTCTGTTAATATTCTTGTTTTGGGATCTCATAATAAAATTCTTTCTTCATGCTTGAGTTTAAAATAAAAACATGGACTAGGGGTGTAACTCAAGTGGTAGAGCACTTGCCTGGCATGATGGGGGCTCTGAGTTTAATCTCCACACACACACACACACACACACACACACAGACACACACGGATAACAATGTCATGGGGGTTACATAGCTTAGTGGTAGAGATCATTGGCATGTGCAAGGTGAAAGTTGTTTTTTAATCTCCAGGACAGCAACAACAAAAATATGTATCATAATAAATCTTTTAAAAAGCACATCAAAAGTCACAGCATGTTTGGCCAGGTACAGTGTGGCACACCTACAATCTCCGTCCTCACAGAAGCTAAAGCAGTAGAAGTCAAGTCCAGTCTGGTTACCTTATTTATCAAGACCCTGTTGCAACATTAAAAATTTAAATAAAGGACTGAGAATGCAGCTTACTGGGAAGGCCTTGACTTTAATCCCTAATATCACTAACACCACCACCACCACCACCAAAAAAAAAAAAAAAAAAAGTCACAGCATTTGGGGGGGGGGGCCAGGGATTGAACTCACAAGCTCACGCTTGCTAGCGCAGTCCACAGCATTTTTTAAAAAAGCAGTGTTATTTTTAATCTTGGGAAATGAGGAGTGTATGCAGATACAGGAATACATGGAAATATACCTAAAAAGACTTTAGGCTCATTTTTCTTAACTTTTGTATTTTTTGTTAATAGCATCAGAGTTCCTCTGGCTTCCAACAAGGTAAGGCTTAAAAAAATAATTTTTTTTTGGTAGCACCAGAAATGGAACTAGAGTCTTGTGCTAGGCAAGTATTCCACTGCTGAGCTATATTCCCAGCTCCTAATATACCTTTTAAAATGTTTTTTATGTTTACTACTTCTCTGTCCTTATTGCCAATATCTGTCCCTTCCTTTTCTCCACTGTTAGAGCATTTCATCAACTCCTAGCTAATCTCTTGTCTATGTGGCTCTGTTTAGCTATTCTAGACACTCTCTCTTTTTTTCATTCTAGACACTCTTTCCAGGTAAGTCCTCTGAAGACTTACCTAGGTTATTCCAGTACTCTAGTCAATAATTTGTTACTTAGCTCAGCCTAGTTTCTACATTCATTTGATAGCCTGAAGGCCCTTCATACTATAGCCCAGACTTTATCTCCCTCTTGTTGCTTAACACTGGTTCTTTGTTGAGGACTCATGTCCTTTGGTCTTTCCCCTTCTTTTTAGTGTCCATTCTGTGCCTTTTCAATGTCCAGAAGGAATGCCTACCACTTCCTCCTTTGAAGTTCCTAGTAGCTGTAACTCATACACAGAGCTTCTAAAAATTATTCTCATGTGTTGCACTTATAAGAAAGTTACAACTTCTGTCATGTTCTCTTGATTCAATTTGTTATGGGAGACTTAGAGGCCTATTATAATCTGTGATAGCGGTATGTGTCCCCATTGCTATTTGAAATGCAAGTCTGTAATGTCCTAAATACTGATTCTTTAAGAATACATTAAAAAAAATAGTTCCTCTCATTAAGGGATCACGTCTCAATACGTCATGAAATGTATTTTGGGCAAAATATGAAAAAAATGTATGTACGGTTAGAGCACGGGGTAGTTCGACTTATCTCACCAACTCAGGGAATTAATGTCTTGCTTTTAAAAAACCCCCATAGTCAATTACATCCAAGTTCAATCTACAGCAGGCCTAGGTATTTTCAACGCGCGTGAAATAAATTTGAAGAAAATAACCACGCAGGGCTTGTGACCACAAACCACAGGAAAGGGTTAACATCCACTCCGGGGCTCCTTCGCCCTGGGGACGCCATCGGTCCTGAATGTGCGCTTCCTCAGAACCTCGATTTGGGCAACGGCGATAATGCCGTAGTCGACCACACTGTACCTACTTCCCAGAGTTGTGAGAGGATTTCATTCTGGTGAGCCGCGGGGCGCTCCGCAACCTAGGACCAAAGGGAGGCGCTTTTCCTCACGCGACGTACTTCCGCGCGGAGCGAGGAAGGAGACTGGGACGGGGACGCGGACGGGGCTCGCGGCGGAGCGCGGTCACCGCGCGGGGCAGCTTGGGCCGCAGCCCCGGTACGGAGGAGCGCGAGGCGCTAGACGCGGCGCAGAACAAGCCTGACGTGCGCGCACCAGTGCGCGAGGGGTGCTGGGGGCGCGCTCGGGTTGATTGAGAAGCCAGAAGAGCTCCAGGGCGGAGCTTACAAAATCCTCAGCGAGAGGCCCGCGGCCACAGGGCGAGAGCGCCTGGCGCCCCCAGTTGGCCTCAGCGCCGCGGGTCGGCAGTCTCCGCAGCGCCTCAGGTGGCCACCCGCAGGTCGCCTGCCGGAGAGCCCAGTCGCTCCGCCTCCGCCGGCTCTGCTGCCCTCGCCAGCTTCCCCGCCCGGCGCTCGCTCGACTCGCTTCCCTTCCCCCTCCCCGGCCGCGATGGACGCGGCCTCCCTTCTCCGCGGACGGCAGCAGCTCGCGAGCCTCCCCTTGAACTGCAGGTCCTGAGGAGCCGCGTGCCGGGGCCGGACCTGCGCTGGCTGCCGCTTCTCTGGAGGAAGCTCTTGCTTCCCTGTCACCAGGCCCCCTTGGAGGAAGGGGAGGGACGAGACGCGGCTTTTCCTGTGCCGCCTGCCCAGTTCGACCTGCGCGGCCTGCGGCTTCCTGGGAACTCGAGGGCCGCGGCCGGGCCTGGCTCTGTCTGCGGCCTGCTCGGAGCTGGACCGGAGCAGTTTGGGAGGACTGGCCTGGGTGAGAGACTGTGGGAAGGGCGGGCCAGAGCGCTTCGGGCCATCGGAAGGTCTGGGCCTGGGATCGGGATTCGCGACGCCCCGCGGCGGGCGGGGACGAGACCCCGGCGCCGGGTGAAGTCAGCCGAGCTTCTGCCGACTCCCCGGCTTGGCCCCTTTGTTCCCTTCCCAGGCCCTGTCGGCGGCCGGGCCAAGCTTGTCGGCGCCAGAGCCCACGCCGGGCTCGCGGTGCCCTTGAGAACGGTCCGCCTCCCGGCGGGGACCGGAGACGTCCCGCCGGGCCTCAGAGTTCCGGGCACCGGGCTCGGCGGCCTCGCCTGGGGCACGCAGGCTCCTAGCTTCCCCTCCGCAGCTTCCCCCTCCGAGACATACAGGTAGCTCACAGCGGGGTTTAGTGCCAGTGCCTCCCGGTTAGACTCGGCTGGGCCCAGGATAGTGGGTCAGCCCCTCTGGTGGCCGCCGTTGGGTGCCCAAGGCGACCCGCCGCTTGGTTCCCACATGTGCACCTGGATTACGTGGGACACAAATCTGTCTTCTGGTCAGGGCGCTTACGAGGAGCGTTTGTGATGACTTTACTACTAGGGTGGCTTCTCCATTTGTTTTAAACTGCCCCATCCCGTGGGAATGGAGAAAAGGCCGTAGATTGGCCTATATTCTGAATTGTAACCTGTTAGGCCATTGCACTTACTTTTAACATTTCTTTAAAGTTTTAAGAACAATTGGCAGGGCCACCAAAATTCCTAATTTTTTATTGATAGAGTTTGTATGTAATAATCGTTTGTGCTTGGATATCTTTAAAACAAGTAAATTGAGAAGTCGACAGAATTTGTCAAGTTGGAGGTAAAGGAGAAACTCAAAAGAACTCAGTCCCCTTAGAAATACTGGGTTAACCTTTATCTGAAGATCAGTTTTGGGTCCAAAGGAAAAGAAGCTTGTTGGAGGAGGGAACCTTTCATAGGTGTTTTTTGCCTTTTGGCAGACATTAGTGATAGCAGTAGTGCGATCCAAACCTTGTTTGACTATCTTTGACAAAGACAGCTCTGGTTTCTAGTTAAGCTGCAACTTAATCAGCTTATACTATTGTGCAAAACTGACTTTTATTTAGTGTATCGGAACGTTAAACCCAAAGATTCGGGAAAGTTGAAAATTGCTGTAAGCTCTTTATTCAGACATATTTAGGAGTTTTTTAATTCCTAGGAGAATATCACGAAAGTTTGGTTATAATAAATGTAAGAGAAAAAAAACGTTAAAGTTGATCGATCTAGGATAATTAAAGAACTTTTCCCCTTTACTTTTTAAATTTAAGCATAGGCTTTAAAAAAAAAAAACATGGCAGATGTGGATCCAGATACATTGCTGGAATGGCTACAGATGGGACAGGGAGATGAAAGGGACATGCAACTAATTGCCCTTGAACAGCTATGTATGCTGCTTTTGATGTCTGACAACGTGGATCGTTGTTTTGAAACGTAAGTACATTCCTTCTTCATTTTCGTTTGGGGTTGGTGTAGTGACATCTGTTCTCAACCATTGGCTTATTTCGGTTTGTGCAGAAGTTTCTCTAGTGAATTTTGTAACAATATACTTTTAAATTTTCCTGCAGTTTTATATTTATACTTTTCTAAGAAAGACTAGTAGATGAACTAACTCTAATAATGATAATTGTGATTATGCAGATACATATTAGTTGAATGGGAATTAGGAATACTAATACCCTCAGCTTGGATGATTCATTTTTAAAATATGTCATAAATGGGGGGATGCAAAATTTATCTTTTTAAATGCTGTTTCTGTACTATAAAACTGACTTATGGAGGAAGAGAAATGATAATGAACCTGTATTTTGAATTGCCTGTTGTGACTTTTTTTTTGATGCCGGAATCGAACTCTTGACCTCTTGTTTGCCAAGCAGACATTTACTTGGCTGAGCTAAACCACTATTTCTTAGTTGGTGTTGTCATATGTTATTGTAGTTTTGTTAAAGCAAACCAGTGGCTTATAAATTTTATTTTGTGTAAGTACAAGTGGAATGTTAAAACATACAGAATACTTTTTCAATAGAAACAGTCTCAGGTTTGGAGAGCTTAAACACTTAACAGTTAAAACTAATTTTTGTTCAGAAGTTAAAATGGAGAATTTGTGCAAAAATGTAAAAGAGAATTCATTAGTAGAATGTTGAAGCCATGATGCTAGTCTAATCAGATTAATCATTCTTCTGAGTGCCCAACATGCTTAGGTTTTATGATTTAATTTCTATGTACAGTTCTGAGTTCCAATAATAAGTAATTGAAAACTCTTGTTTCTGTATTTGTTTTAGTGCCATTTTAAGGTAACTAGTAGAAAATATTTGAGATATGGATGTAAAATGTAATATAACTATCTTAATGTCTTTGAGATGAGAATAAATTTAGTGAGAATGCATTACTCATTAAATTGAGATAAGAATAAATTCAATGAGAATGTATGACTCACTAAATTGACAAGGCATTTTTATTTTTGAATTTTTTGTGTGGGACATCATGCATATCAGGCAGGTGCTCTACCGCTGAGCTACATCCCCAACCCTAAGTATTTTTATTTGTTTTTGTTTTTAAAATAATTCTTAGTTGTAAACCTCATTAAAACAGTGTTATTATTACTATTATTATTATTTGTCTTTTTGAGACAGGATTTCACTGTCTCAAAGTGAGTTCACTTTGTAGCCCTGGCTGGCCTCGAATTCACAGCAATCCTCTCACCTTAACCTTCCAGAGAGTGCTGGGATTACAAGTGTGCACCACCATGCCCAGCTAAAGCAGTATTTTGGTAAAAATCTTTATAAATGAAGTTTTCAAGTCATAGTGATCCATGTTTTAAAACTAATTTTTATCAGCAGACTCTTGAGTACATAAGAATAATTTAGCACCTCTTGACACCTGTTTTAGCGAGATTTATAGACACATGAAAGAGTTTTGAGTATACATGTATTTCATTAGAGGGTCTTCATTATCCTGAGACTTATTTGGTATTTTTTAAAAGTTCTACTTGGGGCTAGGGATGTAGCTGTTTGGTGGAGTGCTTGCCTAGCATGTGCCAGCCCTGGGTTTACTCCCCAAAAAGACATTAAAAAGTTATACTTGCCAGTCAGCTATCATTTCATATCTCCTATTTAGTACTTACATATGATAGAGGCATTTTGGTACTGGGAATCAAACTCAGGACCTCATGCTTGTTAGGCAGGCCCTTGGGCTGCTGAGTTATATTCTCAACTCTGTGTAATGGCATTTTAAAAAGGTGTTACTATATTAAAATAATTTTTTTAACATTAAAATAATTTAAAGGAAGAGTTTCAAATGTGAAATTCCTCCCTTTGAAAAATTCTATCATCTAGACCTACCATGTTTTTTTTCATTTTCCTTGGAAGTTTAATTCATATTTAGTATAATATGATTTTAAGAAAGATGAAATTAAAGTTAAATGTGGTAGTCTATGAAAGTACATAATATTTCAAATTGGAATGGGTAGCTCTCTGGTTTTTTTTTTTTTTGGTA
>PVJX010024431.1:0-28088 GCA_004027295.1 Dolichotis patagonum
AGGAATCGAGGATTACAGGATACCTGTTTTGGTCTGTGTTCCTAGAATACTGTGATCTAGGCAGAATATACTTGTTAACATTTTGTATTTGGCAGTGAAATCTCAGAGAAGTCAAAATAAAGGAAAATGCAAGAAAGGCAAAGAAAGAGTAAAAGCAAATACCAGTTGGCCACAGGTTTATGAAAAACACAGATGACTGCTTAGTCACAGAGATTCTTCTGGAAAGACTATATGGAATCACTTTGACTTACAAAAATCTGATAGAGGCAAGAGAATGAAGTAGATTATCTGCCAACCACTTGCGGTTTCCCATCTTTTACTGGTATGAGCTCATTTCACAGGGAATTAATTTCCGGACATAACTAGGTAATGCTATTCATTTCTCTGGTAACCTTTGAGGCAGCCAGATCCCACGTGAGCTGGAGTGGTACCTAGGGCTCAGGGTGAGCCAGCCAGCTGGTATTAGAGAGATGTCTCTTTGCTTATCCACTGCCAGAAGTGTGGCTGGGAGAGGCACTGTTAGGGCTTAGATTTCACATAGTCTAACTTATTATTCTTAAGGAACAAAGGGAAGACCTTGGGTGGGAGGTTAGAGGAGTGATGCAGATATTTTTTGTTTTATTTAAGAGAAAAAAGACACAGAAAAGAAAAATAAAAAGCAAAAGAGACAAACAAACAGCAACAACAAGTTATTGTTTTGGGTTTGTTGTTGTTGATGTGGATATTAAACACATGGCAGTGCATAGAGAATGACTCTCAAGAGACCAGGGAGCTGGGAATGACCGGCTGAGCAGAGACCTCTAAGGATCCAGCCTCTGCCAGGAATGTTAACAACGCTTCATGAGCCTCTTTCCAGGGAAAATAATAACTTCCTCTCTATGGTTACAAGATTGTCACAAGCATCATCTCATCTCAGAGAAGAATCGGAGAATTACAGGAGTCTAGAGAAGTGGAGAACTCTGCCTGGTATAGCCAGTTACTACAAGATTTGTGGTATACTTGATCAGGACAAAAAAAATTCCATGGAAAAATTGTCACATCCCTGGGAAGGAAAAAGAACGATTTGGTTTTATACAATAAATTGTGATCCTATGGTGATATCCTGCAGCAGGTATCAGAGAATCACAGAATAATGAAAAACTAATATTTGGAGGCTTTGTGTTAAAATTTCTTAGTTTAAACATTAGAAAGTAAAGTTCAGGGAGATTTAATGATTTTTCAAGTTTTACAAAACAAGTTTTTCATAGAAGTAAGACTAGAAAATAAATTCCATTGTTTCAGGCTACTGACCACATGGGAAGTACCAGGAACTTTGAGTTCTCATAGCTCTAATTCTTTAGTCTCTGGGGACAGGAGGGTAACACATTTTATCTCTCAAATGGGGACACTGGACAAGTAACCACAATTTCCTGTCCAGCTCTGATAGTCCACCACTCTCTGATGAGCTCAGCAGAGCAGTGTGGCCAAAGGGACAGATTTGTAAACACTGAGAATGTTTAAGAGCTGTGAAAGGAAAATGATGACAGGGAACAGGAAGTCCGTGATTAAGCTTTAGATATAAACATAAAGTAAACAAAGATTTGAAGTGGAAGGAAGAAGAGAAACTACAAATGGTTCTCACAGAGAAGTGAATTGTGAATAAAGAAGCGCATAAGAAAGTCCCTGGGGATTCACGCACTGCAGGAGAGAACCAGGCCTCACTAGGATCCCCTTATCATTTTCATTGCTTTGCTGGGTTGGGTTTTATTCTCTTTTGTTTTGTTTGTTTATGTTAAATCTCATGGCATAAGCAGCTATTTAAAGATAGCAAAACATATTATGGCAGCCATTTTGAATTTACTACTGACTTGTTTTGAAGTTCTTTATTGTATTCATTGTTTTGTTTTTATTCTATTTTGTTCTGTTCAATTTTTACCATGTCCAAAGGTATTTGCAGCTATTTGGAAGACAACAAAAGGCATTATGATAACTGTTGTTGATTTTGTAAGGTTTTGAAGTTGTGTATCACTTATACTGGTTTATTTTAAATGGTTTTACTCTTTTATTTTCCTTGTTTTTATCCTCTTTAAAATAAAAAAAGAAAAGAAAAAAAGGAAGAAAGAAAATCCCTGAGGACTGAAGCAGGAGCAGGAGTTGAATAAAGAAGGGTTGATTAAAACAGAGAAATGCTATAAGCATCAAGGTAGATGAAGATTAAAAATAGAATGTGCAATTTAATGAGATTTGACAACATGAATCAATATCTGAAGGACCTTAACAATACATAGTGGGCAAAGGCTTGAGCAGTAAATTACTTAAGAGAAGATGGATAAATAGAGAAAATAATGAGTGTAAGCCATTCAAAGATAGAGTAAAGATGCATAGGACTGGAAAAGTATAAACAAACTTCTAAAGTGGAAAATGTGGAATACACTTAATGCAGGTAGAAGGCCTGATTTGGGCAAGGAGAGGGGTATATTTTCTTCTAAAGAGAAGCAAAGGAAGAGTAGCATTAGTTTCTATTACTGTGATAAAATATCTGAGATAATAAACTTAAAAGAATGAAAGGTTTCTATCTGGCTTGCAGTTTCAGAGGTTTCTGCCCATGGTCACTTGGCCCTGGTGTTTTGGGCCTGTGTACATCATGGTAGGAGCAAAAGGCAGAGGAGACTTATCTCATAGTGGGTGGGAAGCAAAAAGTGAGAGACAGGAGATAGTTAGGGCCCCAGTAACCCTTTCAAGGTCTCTGCTCCCAAATGCCCCCTCCCCACACTAGGTTTCACCTCCTAAATGTTCCACCACCTCCTCGTAGTGCTGTTCTGGAAGCTGAGCCTCTAATACCTGGGTCACTGAGGGACAGACCAGACCTAAACTCTGGTAAGTAGGCACCGCAAAATGCAGAGAAATTCAGCAGTCTACAAATGTAATTGGGTGGAGGTGGAGGAAAGCTTTTGTGACGAATGATTTTCCTTATGAGGTGTTGTAGAGGCAAGATCCTGCCTGGGTGTTTAGATGGGGTGACCAAGGACTGAAGGAAAGGATATAAATATGTGCTAGAGAGAGAGAGAAAGTAAACAAAGTGTTAAAAAAAAAGGGTGGTATATTGTAAGGGTACCATCAAAATAAGTATAAAATGTTTCCATGGCCCTCTTACGCCCGTTTTATGTTATTTTAATATTTGGAGTCAAGAGCAGAAATATTGTGAGTAGATTTCCCAGGTTGGGGATAGGAAGAGCTGAAAATGAAGGCACAGAAGTCATCTGGGACTGTAATTATGCAGTTTAAAGCTGCTGCTGATGTGGTTTGCACTGAACAGTTAGGTGATGACGTCATAAAGGTACTAGCTAACAAGCTAGACAAAGGAGAGGGAAGGAGGGATCAGCCAGCATGCTACAGCAAGAAGAGGTGAGTGAAAAGAGGATGCAGAGATTCTTGCTCTTTGGGAGCTTATTTGCTAGCAGCTAGCAGCTCAATAAATAATACACATGATAAATAAGTCAGTTACTTAGTACTGTAAAATAAAGAGGAAAGAGCAGAGTAAAGGAAATTGGGGCTTCAAAGGGAGGGGAGAATGGATTGTAAATTTTCAGAATGTGGTGAAGGTGGAGCTCACAGGAAGGTATGACTTGAGTGAAGACTGATGGAGGCAAGGAGAACCCAGGGAAGGATGTGTGAAGAGGGGGCAGAGACAGCAAAGGCCTCCTGTGGAAGCACATAGTGTGTGTGGAGTCACAGCAGCTGTCTGTTAATTTTAACTATCTTGTTACAGGACTGACGTCTTTCCTGAGCTGCGGAATTGTGGGGCACAGTTTTTATGTCATTGCTAGAAACATGGATCAGACACATTCTGTTCTGCTTCTTTCCCCAAGTAGAACCAGGAGCCACTTTATCATTTTTGTGAATTACTTGCTGTGCAAATTCTTGGGGTATGAAGAAACAAATACTTTTTACCTAATCTGATCCTAATCTAGAAGGATAAACTTAGTAATGAGGCAAATGAAACTTTAGCTCATCCCTTTGCGGTCTGAGTATTTTATCTGTACAAAAAAGTTTCAACAGAATTTTAAGTCTTTTTTGGGATTGCAAGAGTTTATGATTAATAGTCATCCACAATATTTCAGTAACAAAATATATTCTTAGTAACTGACATAAGAATTCTTTTAAAGAAAATTCTGGTGTTTTTTTTTTTATTAATGTCCTTGAGTAGGCCTTTGAGAATTCATAGGTTTTGATGAAGGCTTTGGAATGGCAAGCAGTGAAAGTTGGATTCCAAGTCAAGATTTTTTATTTCTTTAAGCATCAGAGTGGTCTTTGCTTAGATCTAAGTTGTATAGGAATTATAAATGATGATGAAATTGATTTAAGGCAGCAAGAATATTATTATTATTATTATTATTTTGCTGTATTGGAGATCAGACCTAGGTCTCTGTGGATAATATGCAAATGCTCTACCACTAAGCTATGAGAGGTAGAGGCAGGATTCACTAAGTTGCCCAGGCTGCCACTGACCTAATGGTCCTCCTGATTCAGCCTCCCCAGTACTTGTGACTGCCGGGTGCACTGCCATGCCAAACAATAGGAAGAATATTATTAGCTCTGGGGATGCGGCTCAGCGATCGAGTACTTTCCTGGAACGTATGAGTTACTGAGTTTGATCCACAGCACCATAAAAGAAATAAAAAAGAATATTATTAAGAGTAGTTGTTATTTATAAGGTTGTGTATGTGCTCTTAAACTTTGTTGACATATTCAGATAGAACACTGTGACATGGAGTTATCCCTAAAGTACAAGAATTCTTTGGTAAGTCTTTCCTAAATTATCTTTAGAAATGAAACAAAAAAGGATTTACGAAGGTCAAAACGAGCTTTTTAATAAACATTTAATCCTAAGAACAAGCTGTAAAATTACAGTCATTACAGGAAAGTCCTGTTTGTTTTATCATTTTAAGAAATAAATAATTTGAAATAGAGCTTGAGGACATTTACAGAGTATGATAAGGACAAATCCCAGAAACCTGAGTGTGAGTGACAGCATTATTGATAAAGCTCCCTGGCATCACTGTGTCTTTTACACATTTGTTTATAGAAGCTTAGCTAAGAATGTTGAATTTATCAAAACAAAGCTATCTTTCTGAAAGGTTTTTATAAACAGCATTGAGCCCATGTTCTCTAAGATGAACTGCTGCCCAAACATGATTAAGAATTCATACTCTCATTTTCCAGGCCATGTTGCCAGTGAAGTTATAATCTTATAATTTCTATTAACCAGTGACTGTGCCAGAATATAAAAAAATGATCAGTGTGATTCTGAATAATGTATGTACTCACAAGTTCTGTGGAGAAGCTTCTAATTCTGTCTCACTCATTGTATCAATTAGCATAACAGCTTAGGAGTTTAATGAATATTTGATACCACCCTATGAATCAGGAAGACATGAAAAGCAGAGAGGAGAGAACAATAAATCAAGGAAGAGAGGAGAGAAGGGAAAAGAAAGGAAAATGGGGCAAATATTTCAGGCTGAACATCTTCACTAAAGGAAAAAGCACAAAGTAACTCAACAGCTACACTGATACTGGATATTTAAGGACAGAAAACTTTCCAAAGTAGATCATAAAGATGGGGAAGAGGGACACCAGCAACTATTATATTGGGATAGAAAAAGTTCATTTATAATTCTTCCGCCACCCCTGTCTGGAAACTGGATTGTGATGACTGTGCTGAAGAGTAGGTGAGCAGTACCGATGTTGAAGGAGGATTAATTCATTTATGTGTCTACCAAAGATCTCAGGGGAAAAGTGGAAGGATTCTTAGCTACATGAATTTGAATTTCCAAGGAGTAACAGGGAAACTAGCTAGAATATTTTATAGTGGGTTCTGATGCTGCTAATAAGTGACATCTTTAAGCCATTTAGTCATTTAGTTACTTTCTGCTATATCCAAGCAACAACTTTGGACACTCACATTAGCAGAAGAGTTATGCAGTTCTGTATTTACCTTAAATGAATGTTGAAGACAAAGGCAGACGGTCTTCCAAGTCCTCAAGGGTTTTTACCTTTACTGCAGTCCTGGATTATAGGAATTACTTTTCTCATGCTACATCAGGAAGAAAATGTATGTCTGCAAAATACTCTTATTGGGATTCACTGACCTCAACATTGTGCAAGTTAAATTAAAAATTGGCTATTTGTGTATTATGTAACTAGAATGGTGAGTCCTGCAATAAAAGATGTTTTCTTTAGAGTAGCTTCTTCCCAGCACAGGACTAGTTTTTGTTTCTTTAGCAGTCTAGTATCATAATGCCTGTTAAGAAGGTAGTAAATTTCTGTCCTCTCCAGAACTCCTTGTATTTTGGTACTGTATCTTGGGTGTCATTCGTTCTCTTGATGGCAAACAGACCCGACACATGGTACAGACAAAAAAAATTGATATTTTGTCTTCCTTTCTGATCTGTGTTGCTCTTCTCTAGAAATTCTTCTGATAATCGTAGATCTCAGACCTTTTCTCATGAAATTCTTTTTGTTCATCGGTTTATTTTTGAGCAGTCACCTGGTATACCTCAGTCTGGTCTTGAAAACAAGATCTTTGTGCCTTTGAATTCTGAGTGTTGGGATTATAGGCATCTACCACTATGCCAAGTTTCTCATCTTGCGATTCTCAAATGAGTATTTGTTAGCGATCTATCACAGAAGGCAATTGCTTTTCTCTAACAATGTAGGTTCTCAGCACTTAAGGCTGCTATAATTAATATGTTTAATCCTGTAAGGTACTGTAAAGTTACATCAGGAAAAAGGATATAATAATAAATAACTCTCCAGTTAAATTAATAGTGGGAGGGAGGACAAGGTTACTTAAACTTGATAAAATTCATTGTATTGCTATTAAAGGAAGAATAATTTGTAATCCTTGAGCTAATAATATAGTTCAATTATGAATACATCTGTAATTTGAATTTGCAAGGCAGAATAATACAGATGATATAAGGCCATGGACAATTATAAGAGCAGTTGGCTACTACAAAGCTCCATGGTGTTTGAATGACAACTGCTACAATAACTAAAGCTACATGGCTAATGGAAGAATAAGCAATGGGAAATTCTGAACTGGTCTGATTTTAAAATCAACTACTGAAAGCTAGTTCCTCTATAGGGGTTTTCTGGAAGCACAAGAAGCACAAACCATTATCTTATTTGCGAGAAAATCAAAAGTAAATACAAATAAATAGTTGCCTTGCCTCTATGTTTAAAGACATAATTTTGGATACTGGGAATAGAATACTTGGATTTAATAATTCCAAACTTAATCCTGTCATGTATTCAAACATTTCCCAAGACTTATATATTTCTTTTGAAAAAAAATTAAGAACATTATCATTTTAACTTGAAAGTTTTCTAATTGAAATAGTAAAAATGAACTATCTGGTAAATCTCTCTGTATCTCCTCTCTGAGTAAAAAATCATTTACTTGTTGATCATATTCCCACCATATTTTTCTTTTTAGAAAATCTAGCATAAAGAATTGATAAAATTTTCAAATGATGCTTTGTTTTTCCTCTTCTTGGATTAAACCTTTCAACAGTTCCAACACTCTTTGAACAACTCAATTCTATCTGATAAAAATGTTCTCAAATGGGCTATTATTTATTTAATGTATTTGTTTAATATCTGTTCCTTTTATTAAACTATTATCTTTTTGAAGATGGTTACCATTTTAATTTGTCTCTCCATTATTTTTTATATATACAGTGTAAATAAATAATGTTCCTTCATTATTTGGAGCTTAAAGTTTATAAAAGAAAAAAGATCTTAAAAAGGTAAAGCTCACAGATACACAGTTTAGAGAAAATGAGATGGAATGGAAATTCATGGTAGGAACATCTAGTCAGTGTGACAGATGGGATGAGATCAAGAAAACATTCCTGGTGGATGTGATGTGTAAGCTGAAACCTAAAGGTGGAACAGAAGCTGCAAGGCCAGTGGAAACTGCTAAGAATGTTTCTGGAAAATAGGAGAGATGCTGAAGGGAATGTGCTATGAATTCTCATAATGCTGTTCAGCGCAGATGGTGGAAGGATTTTGTCCTTAAGAATATCAGAAAAATGTTAAGTCTGTTATGTATGGCGATCACAGGAATACACTGATGCGGTACAGAGAATGAGCTGAGGGCAAGGAAAGATGAGCACATAACCCAGCTAAGTCACGAAACTAACTCAAAACAGAGCAGAGGCAGAGCCTTTGGGAAAGAGAGAAAAATTCTGAAAACTTGTTGAGGTAAGCTAAACAGAACTTGACTTTGTTTTTTCTTGTCTCGAGAGGCTGAGGATGGAACCCAGGGCCTCCTGCAGGCTAACGAACCACTCTACTGCTGAGCTGCACCACAGCCCAAAATTTGTGTTATGGCTGAAGACTAGTAAGGGAAAGGAAGCTTAAATTTCTGATTTAGGCAAATAATTGAAGGGTAATGTCATTGATTGAGGAAAGGATTACATAGGGAAAAGCTCTCTGACTTAAAATAGGGAGAAGCTGCCACAATAGCTGTGTTTAGTGGGCAGGTACACACAAATGCCTGGGGCTCAACAGAGAAATGTAGGCTAAAGACTAAGATTTGTAACTGTCAACACTGATAAAACCCATCAGATATGTGAAAAGAAGAGGAGAAGGTGGCCTAGGACTAAGCCTTGAGGAAATATTCTATATTTAAATGGCAAATAGAGGAAAATCACATTTTAAAAAGCTGAAAGAAAGTGAGATTAGAATTATGGAAGTCAGTGAATGGAAGGAAGTGTTTCAAGGGAAGAATGGTCAACAAGTGGGGTAATTCTTTAACAGATCTATCAAAAAGGAAGAATTCACCAATGACTGTAATAGTGATTTCAGTGTCATGGTGGGAGAGAAAGCTGGGTTGAAGAAAGGGTAGGATAAATGGAAACAGGTTAAAACTGATAGTTGTTTCAAGCAGCTTGGTGGAAGAGGAAAGATACAGGACTAGCTGTGAATGTATGCATGATAAACAATTATTTTAAAATATAGAAGACACTCAAACTTTCGTGCCTATGAAAATAATCACTAGGAAATGAGGGATTGAAATATTAAGGTAACTGAAGAAAATTTTCAGATCTTCTAATTCTAGAAATACATGTCATTTTCCTATATGCAATTAAAATGTAATACTGAGAAATTATTCTACATAATATAGCAGCATTCTGTTTTCATATAGTTTCTAATTTTTGTCAAATATTGTAAAAGGTTTAAGTTAGACATAAAATTTATTTCCACTCATGCTTTTCATAGTATAAATCTGGTTTGGATTTTATTATTTACAAGATGTTTGAAATCAGACATTTTGGAGCACATCCATACAGTTGTTACACATTTCATGGCAAAAGTCTTTTCAACTTTCTGAATAATGGCGTTGAGTGTTTATGCTAAACAATCACAGGGTGTAAGGCTAGACCAATGCACCATTCTGTGTAAATAAGTTTGTGGTATAAATTAACAAGATATGTTACTGCTATGAGACAAAATTAGTCTTGATGCATTTCTGGCAAGTGTAGAGAAATGTGACATACATTCTGTACCACACATGAAGATTTGCATCAGTATAACAAAAGATATCCCTTGTTGGGCATAGAAAAATCCAGGAATATTCTGTACTTGGAAGATCTTGTCTCCCAGGGGGACCGGGATAGAAACCTCAGTAACTCTCCAGATTGAACCAATTGTACGATTTTAGAACTACCTAGAAAATGAGACTAGAGTATTAGGGACCACCACTGAAGAATTCAAGTGGAGACAAATTCCACAGAGACATGCATTCAATGAAGACTAGACCCTTTTGTAAGCGCAAACAGCTCCTACAAAAAGCAAATAGAGACCATAGAGAACTCCAATGAGATTATAGAAAGGAAAAAAGAAAACAAAATGCTGAATGTTGCTTTGATTTTGTCCACACTTTCTTTTTTTCTTCTTATAATTAGATTTGTGGAAATTATTCTAGAAAATAAAATGAGAAGTGCAAATGTTGGTTTTTAGTCCAATGAGAGAAACTGTTGTGATTTTAGTTTTTGTAAAGTTGAAATAGAAAGGGAGTTCAGGACTGAAAGTGTACACTAGCGGCCCATGGGCCAAATCTACCACTACCTGTTTTTATTAATAAAGTTTTATTAGAACAGTGCCTCACTCATTCATTTACATTATCTATGATTGCTTTGAAATTACCAGAGCACAATGGAAGAGTTGTGATAGAGAACTAATGGCTTGTAAAGGTGGAAATATTGCAAAGAAAAAAATTGTCAGCCCCTAGTTAAGTGAACAAGTTGAAATTAATTTTTCTTTTTCTAAGTTCATCCCATTTATGGCAACATGCTATGACAAATACAAAAGCTTAAATTATAACCTGTGTATGTATGGCTAAAATCTTGATTATGTCTCAATCATCTTCTATGTTTTGAAAAGAAACCAATGGAAGCAAAAAGTAATGTGGAAATGTGTAAATGTAAAAAGTGACAGTTGAAAATTTATGGAAATATTTATTCATAAAGTTAAGTGTACTTCCACAGGAAATATTTTAATATGTTATTTCTTTTTCCTCATATCTAAAAAATCAGAAGGTTAAAACACTTAAAGCCAAATCAAATGGATTTTACTGCTTTTTGGTAGCCTCAAAAGCTTTTTTTGTTTTCTTGTGCTGGGGATACAACCCAGAGCCATGCATGTGCTAGACAAGTCTCCACCACTGAACTACATGTTCAAGACGAGCGTTAACTCTTTATAAACAATGAAACAAGTTAGAGCAAGAAAATACCGAACATAATGAAATAACATTTCTATACTTGGGTTTTAAATCAAAATCCTACATATAAGAACTAAAATGTTATCTTTTATGACTTGTTCTTTTTAAATTAAGGTAATATGATATCCACTATTGTTAAAAATATTTTCTGTAGTAGATTGCAGTCCAGTTTGGTTAGTGTCATTTGACTGATTTCTACTCTATCTTGGCAATAGTAGGTATTTAGGTGTGTTCAAAAACATATTCTAAGTCATAGTGGCTGTATATACCTGTAATCACAAGCTATTGGGAAAGTTAAGGCAGGAGGATTGCAAATTTGAGGCCAACGTGAGCAACTTAGTGAGACTCTGTCTCAAAATAAGCTGCATATGTGTGTAGCTGAGTGATACAGGAGTTGCTTAGAACAAAGCCTAGGCTCAACCACCAGTACTGTAAAACAAACAAACAAACAAACATTTTTGGTTTAATAATTCCTCTTTTTTTTTGGTAATGGGGATCAAACTCATGACCTCACGCTTGCCAGGAAGGTGCTTATGCCACGGAGCTAAATCCCTGACCCAATAATTCCTCTTCTTAAAAATTTTACTAAAAATTAAAATATCACTAATATGACTAAGCACATTATGGAATGTGCAACACAAATTCCTTATGATAGATAAATGTGAAAAAATCTCTAATGATCAATAGTACAGGACTTTGTTAAATAAATTATGGAGTATGTACTAAATGGAATTTTTACAATTATCAAAATGACACTGCAGGCAAAGTATCTTAACATGGAAACTATTCATGTTTCAATCTGAATGGAAGTAAACAGGATACAACATGACATGTACATTTTGGTCCAAATTTTATTTGAAGTATAACTTTATACACATATCCCAGTTTTTAATTCTAAACTGTATATGTTTTTGCATATGGTGTAACTTAGAAACATACACCATAGGTTTTAGTTGTAACAATTTTAACAGTGGAATTCTATATATTTTATGTGTTAAAATTTTATATACTCCAATTTTTCTTAAGTGAAAGTTTTACTCCTTTATATATTATTTTACATTTTATTAAAGATTATTGTCCAACAGTTAAATTAAAAATTACAGCATCTTTCAACTTAAAGAGTTTCATTCATTATTTAGACTTTCACTTACAATATTTATGAAGTTTGGAAAGTTTCTGAAATGAAAGTGATATTTTTGAATCAGTTACCTGAATAAATATCTGAGAAATAGTGTTTATGTTTTAATATCTAGATATTTGATCCATTTTGATTTTAGATTAGTTCATGGTTAGAGACATGGGTCTAGTTTCAGCATGTGGGAAGCCACTTAACCAAGCACCATTTTGTTAAAGTGGCTTTCTTCCGGTGAATGTGTTTGGCCCTTTGGTTAAAGGTAAAGTGGCTGAGTATGTTTGGAGTTGTTTCTACATCTTTTAATCTGTTTCCTTGATCCTTGGGTCTTTCTTTTTTTAAATCACGGTAGCTTTGTGTATAATATACGGTCAGGGATTATGATGCCTCCTGCTTTGTCTTTGTTGTCCAGAGTTGTTTTTGCTCTTCTAGGTCTGCTCTGGTTCTAAATAAATTTTAGGATTGTTTTCTCTAATTTGATGAGTTATGCACACCCATGTTTATAGCAGCACAGCTATAGTTAAGTCTTAGAAATGTCCCAAATGCTCATCAACCGATGAATGGATAAAGAAGCTGTGACCTTTTTTTATACAATGGAGCACTACTCAGTCATAAAGAAAGATAAATTTGAGACATTTCTAAGTAAATGGATGCACCTTGAAACCATACTCTTAATTGAAATAAATTGAATACACATGTGCATAAATATTTCTTTGTTTCTCTGGTGTGAGAAACCAAAAGCATAAATAAAGATCAAAATATATGCTAGATAGTATGAGATTGAAAGAAAATGTTCAAATGGGAAGGGGAGAAAGAAAGAAGAGAAAAGAAAAAAATAAGAAAAGAAAGAAAAATAGCAAGAAAGCTTTTGTAAATAAGCAAGGGAAGAGGGATTGAAGGGAGGGTAAGGAATGACAAGGTTCTAACATGTATCATATACATGTATAAATTCCCTATGATGAATGTGATGATTATGTACATCTAAAATTTACCAACAAAAGTAGCATGTAAGAAACAAACTCCAGAAAACAAAAAATCAGAGAAATAAATCTCTCTTAATATTAACAGTCTAGATTAGGATTAGCAAAGAAATTAAACTAAGTGAAATTTGAAGTATATTTCTAGTTTTATAATTTGTTGAAAGTGTCCAAGCATGGGATCTTTAGGTCTTAATTTGCTTCACTTCACCAGACATTGGTTTTAGAAGTCTCCAGATTTTGGTAAGAGTAAATGCGGTGGTTAAAAATTCAAGCCCAGTAATCAACAGCTAAATTGAAAGGCGATACTTGTCAACACTTCTTAGAGAGAAATAAGTTAATCAATCTTTGGATTCTTTGGTTCACAGAGTTCTCACTTTACACAGTTGTGATCAAGGGCTTCCTTTTGGAAAGAACGTGTCTATATTTATATAACTTTTCAATTATGTATTATCTGCTCACTTATTTACTAGGATAAATAATCAAGATTTAAATTCTGATGCACTTGTAACTGATCAACTTGTAAAACATTTGAAATTTTTGTTTAATGTGAGAGTAATTTTGGTGTAACATTGAATGAAATGGCTTTGGAACACCTGTATTCATTAGGAAACTTTAGAGATGCGGTGCCTGTAAAGAATGGTGGGAAAATGATTTCATTTTATCTTTTCTTTTTAAACCTAAACACACAAACTTTTTATTTTTCCAAAATTATATACAATGATTCAATTTGGCAATTTTTAAATTCAGCAATTTTATAATGGTATATTTTAGTTATTTGAGAAGCATAATTACCCACCATGAATATTCAAGCTTTTTTAGGAAGTAACTGAAAGCTCTTGGTTACAGTGAGCTGGCATTTTGAGGTTGAGATGCATTGGAATGTGTTTTTGCACTACTAATCTCAACAGAAATCACTTGACAAGAATAAATTATCAATAAAGAGAACATAGATTAGTAGGGATATGGCTTTACCTATTCTTATATTTAAAATAGATATCATTTTAATTATCAAAAAGTAAATCAAATACCTGAGTTTCTAGTTATATTTGAAAAAAATTGGGGAAGAGAAAATAAGATTCTAATTTTTTACTATAGAATAAGGCATCAGACTGGCTTCTGACAATATGGTATTGTATGTTGATTAGATTAGCAAATTCAATCAACATTCAAAATCACTACTGATATAGTGTCTTCAAAAACCTTCCATTACTAATTTTAAAGGCTGAGGAAAATATGTGGCTAAGTATTTTGTTTGATGCCTTAATCTTTCGGTATAGTGACATGGTAGAAATTGTTTCCTTACAGAGGTTGCCAGAATTTTTTTGTGTTATTTTATTAAAATTATTTGCACACTATTAGGAGTAGCTTTTAAAGTTATTTATGACCTGTTTTGTACAGGAGCCTGGAATTTGGGAGAGTAACTTGAAACTTCATATACCTTTTTTAAAATGTTAAAGTTGTATTCTGAAATTTTTTTGCTCTTGAATAGCATCTTTTTCATTATTGAAAAGTATTTCCCAAAGATGATAAAACGACAATGGCAGTGTTCTCCCTTTCAGTACCATGAAAGTACCACAGAAGTGAAAGACAGTATCTGAAGTGTAGTGTAAAACGTTATTATTCTTTTGGGAAGATAAAGTTGCCCAGTATGTGTGTAAAAGTGAAACCTAAAGCAAGAAAAGACTTGAATCTATCTGGGTCCCAGATCAAGTGATTGAGACAGAGATTTCAGGTTGTACTTTTCTGTTTCCTGTCATTGTCCTGGAGTCAGACCATAGCCTGTCCTGTTGTTCTCAGAGCAGGACAAATAGAACCATCTGATCCAGAGAATCCTCGGAGAACAGCTGCCAGTATTACAGGTAAGCTGGTGTGACTCCAACTGGTTCCTAATCTTTTCTTCTCACATCTGCCACACTCCATGAGTGAAAGAAACGCAACTACAAGAGAACATTTTTGAACCTTTTGAAAGATTTAGGACAACAGGAAGAGCCTACAACTGGGTTCTTGTCAGACAGCTGACAAATGAGGAGAGTAGTGAGTGCCGTTTGCCTCTCATGTCATTTTTACTAGTTAGCACGTTTATTGTCGAGTTGCTCTGATGCCAACTCATATGATTATTGCTTTCCATTGAATAATTTATCCTGGTAGTTCCTGACAGGCTGGACTCTGTATTAAGGTCAGCCCAACTGTGGTACAATTTGTGCTCTGGTGTTCTCCCAAGGAATCAAATTGAAAATGATTTCTAGTTGAGACTTTATTTGTTCTTAACCTCTTTTCCTTTGGCTATCCCCTTTTTTACTCTATTTTTCCTGAAAATATTCCCTCAACAAATCACATGATGAAGAATATTCATCTCAATCTTTGTTTCTAGGAAATAAAACTGAAGATAGGGTAATAAAGGCTAAGCATGCACTTGAGCTGTGTAGTCCAGTGTAGTCACTAGTCATTATTTATATATAAAATAAAATAAAATAAAATAAAATAAAATTCTTTAGGCAATCTAGTCACATTTTAGGTGCTCAAGAGTCACATGCTGTATTGTACATCGCAAAGAATGTTTCTAACATGACAAAATTTGTATTAAACAGCATTATACTAAGGACTCAGTACAATGATGTATTTTCTTCATTTGTGTTCTGCCAGTTTACACTGTTAAGAAAGGCCTCAGCAGTCCGTCGTGGTGGAACACACCTCTAATCCTAGTTATCTGAGTGACTGAGGGAGGATTTCAAGTTCAAGGCCAACCTCAGAATATATTTCAGTGGTAGAGAATTTGCCTAAACATATACAGCAGTAATTTTAAATCCTATTACTGAGAAGAAAGGAAGGAAAAAAAGAAGGATAGAAGTAAAGAAAATAGGTTAGCTATGAACTTGACTTGTTTTGCAGCTATGTACTATGAACTAAGATAGTGATGCTTCAGGACAATTTTAATGCAGAAGAAAAACTAAGAGATTTGAATCATGTCACCATTAAAAAGAAACAATCCATACCTGAAGAAATAAAATCAATAGGCTACTATGAACAAAAAATTTAGTGCACAAAGTAAATGTCCTCAAGAAATCAGAGAAACTATTTGTGCATTATGAAGAAAATTAAATAGAGCCAAACAGAAATATTTGACTTAAAAATAATAATTGAAATAAAGCACTTGAAGGAAGATGGATAGTTCTAGTTAATAAATTAATTAGTTATAAAAAATTTAGTCTAAGGAACTTTAATAGAAAGCATCATATATAGATGAAAATGTGAAAAATATAAAAGAAAAATTAAGTGGATAGGGAAGATAGAAGCAGATATCTTAATATTGAGAGTCACAGAAAGCTAAAAATTGATAGACCACTAGGTTCTGCTTACAGTATAGCAAACAGGAAAGAGTATTGCTCCTAATTTAACATCAACTCTTTTTGAGCCTATTATAAAATAGAGATAACAGGGCATCAAACAGCCTGAAGTGTATGTAAAGGCGGGTAGCTCCGGGTAGAGACTGTTGTAGTTTGGTTGGGGTTGAGCATAGGAAAGATGGGACCATTATAGAATCATGTGATTTTCCTTAATTTTTTTGGCAGCAATTTGTGAAGGACCCAGTCTGAATGAGCAAGAAAATCTAGGAATTCTGCAAATTTTAGACAAGAGGAATTAATAGCAGTTCACAGACTTTTCCAAGGATTTCATTGAGTGTTCATCAGAAAGACTGAGGATGGGAAAAGTGGAAGCAGTAAATTAGCTCTCCTACAAAGGAATAAAATTCTACCGTGATACTTCTCCCATAGAGACAGTTCATAGCAGAAAATCTTGATGACCTAGACCAGCTACGAGAACCATGGTAAGTAAATGTAAAAGCACTTCTCTGGGCCAGGTATTTAGCTCAGTGGCATGTGCACCTGGCTGGCAAGTGTGAGGTTGTGAGTTTAGCCCCTGGTACCAAAAAAAAAAAAATAGTTCTCTACCCTGGTCCAGAGTACCAGAGCTCTGCCGTTAATAGGAGAAAGACAGATTCATAGAGAAAGCTGCATCCTCAAGCCCCAGAATCTGCTAAAATTTATACCTCACGAAGGTAACATAATCTACCTTTGTGAGGAAAAGGTCCACAGGAGAATCTTAAAAGTGAGAAGAAAATGAGGAAATTGAGAAAAATCCTCTAACAATGTAGACTCTACTTTAAGCACAAGGTAGTGCTAGGAAAATATAAAACTGTTGATGCACCAATAGTAAACACAAAACTACTTAGACTCCTTAGCAGATGACTCAAACCCTGGTATGGTTTAAATTCAGAATGTTCTGCAGAAGTTTCAGAGTATTCAAAGATGGGCTGTTGGAAGGTCATTTGATCATGCAGAAATATCCTCATTAATTCATGGATCCACTGATGGGTTCATACCTAAATGTACTAGAGGGTGGGGTTGGAAGAGATGTCACTGGGGAAATGCATTTGGAGGAGATAGCACCTTTTCTGGCACCTCCCTTCTCTCTCAACTTCCTGGCTGCCATTGGATAAGCAGCTTTCTTCCACCATGCCCTTCCTCCATGATATTCCTGCCTCAGAGCTACCTACCACAAACTGAACTTCCTCAAGCCATGAACCAAATTACACTGCTCCTCTTTTAAGCTGTGGGTGTCAGGTATTGTATCTCAGTGACAAAAAATCCACTACAGTCTCATAGCCCTCATATCAAAAGCGAAGCATAGGAAAAGATGTGCCCAATTCTTGACATAAATAGATATCCAAGTCTCTACTGTTCTATATGAACTATTCAAATTTCAATAAAAAATTGAGAAAAAGTAAGAAGAAAAATCCACTCTCAGGAGATAAAGCAAATAATGTAAACAAACCCAATATGAGTCATATTAGAGCTGTTAGGAAGTATATGTAAAATAGCTATGAAAAGTACTTTAGTAACTGTAGTGGAAATGATGGACAAGATGTATGAACTTATGAGATATTTATATAGGAAAAGCTGAGGAACATTGTAACGGTTGATTGATTGTGTCCCCTTGAAAAGTTTAGAATCTTAGCTAAATTGGCTCAGCAATTCTACATCCTAAGGTACAGAGGACCCACCCTAGGGTGCTCCATCACTTGAATGGTATGAAAGGGAAATTTGAAGGCACGGATGGGTCTGTTCTTTGGAGGAACTTCAGTATTTGCCTTCAGCTTGGATGTCATCTCCTGGCTTCTATCTCAGATTCTGGCTTCCACCTTAAATCCTTCAGCCTCCCAGGGTAGATTCTTCAGCTTTCCAGCACAGAGTCATCAACCTTCCACTGCAGACCCTTCAACCTCCTAATACATGCTTGCAGGGACACTGCAGTGAGTTCCAGACCTTAGACTCAAACCTTCGGTCTCCAGTGTGCAGACACCCTCTGCACGCTTCCTTATCTTAACTCTGTGGTTGACCATAATAAGCCAATCTTGTAATTTCTTCTACATTTCTGTATCCTGTGTTATATCTGTTTCACCAGTAAAACATGGACTGAGACAAATATACATACAGAAGAAAATAAAGAGACAGCAATAACAAAATATGACAGGAAAATCACCCTGTTTTAAGGTTTGTAAACTGCTTGTATCTTTAATATGAGACTTTGAGGCCATTGGTATAGTATGAAAATAATAAAATACAAACCTAGCTAAACTTAAAATAGACTGGCATAACCCTCTCTTGTCTGCCCTCATCACACAAAAATATTTAATTTGTTTGACCATAGCTACCAGTTATCAATGCATATTGTGAACTGTAAGGCAATCACTGAAAGAACTTTAGAACAAGGTATAAGGAATAAATGAATATGGGAAATAACTTGGAATCACTAAAAATACTCAATCTAAAAGAATGGAGGAAAATAAAAATATAACAAATTGAAAATTACAAACAAATACACAAGTTAGTAAGCTTGAACATTTTAATCTAAGCATAGTAATAATTATATTAAATAGCATAAACCTACCAATTAGAAGGTGGATATTGTCAGTTGTAATTAAAAAGGCAACACCCACTACTCTGTATAGTAAAATCATTTTATAATGCAGAGGTAGATTAGCTGAAAAAAGTTAGAAAAAGATATGTGGTGTAAGCATTAATCCAAAGAAGGCTATATAAATATAGTACACTGAAGGCCAAGGAATGCTTTCAGGAAAACAATGTATGTAATGTAAAGTCACCAAGAACACAGCAAACTTAAATGTGTAGTCACTTAATAGGAAGGTTTTTAAAAAGTAAAGCAGAAAGTGATGGAATAGAAAATAAATACAAAAGTATGGGTTGAGACTTCAATATTTGTTTCTCAGTAATTGATGCAGTAAGACAGAGATATAGTAGATAAAGATCAAATTTTGAACAATGGTGTCAATCAGCATGACCTAACTGACTTAGAGAAAATATTCAAATATCACTGTCAGAATATAAAATTCTTTAAATGCCCATGAAATATCCACCCAAATCCACCATATTTTGTGTCATAACATAAATTTCAACATATTTAAAAGTATACGCTAGTATATTCTTTGATCATGAGGAATAAAAATGCAAAAGTATTTGAAATAAATAAGCAAGGCTTATGGAACACTGACCATGCTTTAAAAAGAGATGCTTACTAAGACACATTATATTTAAAAATGCCAATGTCACATAAAAATTTTAAAAGCAGTCAGAGAAAGAGAAGACAAAAGAGGAGGAGTAAAGGACAGAGCCTTGCCATGGCATAGGAATAGGAAGAATTGTTAGAACGCAACCTTCTAAATGTATACTTTCACCTATTTTACAAATATTTAAAGTCAAAATAATAGCACTTATCTTCTAAATTTATTGTGAGACCTATGAGCTATGTGTGTGCCATGCTTCTTAGCACTAATTTTCAAAATTATCTTTCAACTTTCCCTTAGTAACATGCTCTTGGTTACAATATTTGTACTCTGTTATCACCCCTGAAGTTACTTTACTTCTCTCTCCTTCTTCCTGTCACTTCCTAGATTACATTTTCTCATCTAGATTATTTCATTAACCTCTTAGCATACCTTGTTGACTACAAATACTACACATCTGATAAGATCCATCTGCCCTTCACTCTGCAGAGAAGCCATAAAGATAAAGTGCAGTCCTGATTTTATCACCACACTCTCTTAAAAGTCCCCCCGACCGTTTGCAAAGATTAAAAATACACCCAGTGTCCATTGGTACCCTAGAAAATAGTATATATGGTGTTAATAGAAATAAAAATTTACATTTCCTAGAATACAATTTGTCTTATGTACCAAACTCCTCTCAGGGCTACACCCTGACCCACTGGCGCCACTCACAGGTACTTACTTATTCTGACCTAAAAAATGACAATGTACCCTCAGTTTATCACAGTTTGAGAGAAAACTTCTAAACACTTCCACACAAACTGATCAGTATGTTAGAAAAAATGTACGAATAGGAAAAACTAAAAATAATAAACTGGTTTTGCTAGTGCTAAAAGTAGAAAATGGCAAACACATCATAAAATCAAAGATATGTCTGCAAAAACAAGAGAAAATTGAATCAACCAGAAGCAACCAAGACTGAGACAAAAATTCATTGTCGTGAACAATAAATGGAGAAAATTCCAGTAAGAGTTGGGATACTGTAGTTGCTTTCTGGAAAGCTGAGCATAGTCTTATTTGCTGCTCACAACTAGGACCTGGAACACATTAGACAGAGGACTGTGGTATGAAAGATGTGGTATAAAAACCTCATGGCTCTTTGTTGATAAAACGTAAGGTAGGTTTAATTTTCTTCATCTTCTCATTTTTAAATTTCTACTGATGAGTAGGGATTAATCCAGCAGATACTGCAAAACCTATAAAAAGCCTGTGGTGGCCTTCAATAACAAAACAAGCAGGCTGTTATTCTCTTCTTATTTACACCACAGTTGTGCTGTGACATTTAGAAGTCTTTCAAAATATGATGTTGTTTCCTTTACACAGCTTTGCAACTGCTATCGCCTACAACTAGCTAGAAATTTCCTTGTAATTATTTGTTACTCATCTCAAAATTTACCTTTTATATGAAAATGCTTTAACATCACTAGACATGATTACATATTTCTATTTTTTGATTTCCTATGCTCTGTCAACACCTCAGATATGATTCCACTTGTGTGTACTGTTTGTGTACATTTCACTCAACACGAGAGTTGTAGGATTGCAGAGATTGTGTCATTTTAAACTGTGTGTGGAATTTAATAAATATTTCTTGAATGAATACACAAGATATAGGGTATTACTATTTTCCTTTCTTTGATTTCTTCATTAGATTTAGTGGGAAGATTCTTTGCAATGTTGTTTGGAGGATATCTTTGAGTAAAGAGGTATTTTTCCTACATATTTTTTCCTTTTTTACCTTTGCCACTACATATTCAGTTCAATGAGTATTTAATTACTTTTTACTCATTCTACATTTATATTCCATTCATTATTCCAGAATACAAAGATTAGATTTCTTCACACATGTGATATATTACATGCACATGAATTCACTTAAATTATTTCACAATGCAATGACTATATTTTCATTTCACCAGAAATAAGTCATCAGATTTACTAATTGTATTATTTATCTGATGAAGATATAAAAGCGTTTATAATGCATTGTGCAAAGGCATTACACTGATAAAGGATCAAGAATACAAACTGTTTCAATTTTTCTTTATACTTACATGCCAAGGAAATTCTGAGCTAGCTTTTTTGTTTTAGTAGGTTAAATTATGAAAATTATAAATATGCTTGTAGCCAGAGTGCTTTGTTAAAAACAGTTAGAATTTCGGTGAAACTTAAGGTTATTTAGCTAAATTATGACACTACATTCTTTCTGGAACTATAAATTAAAATGTCTATAGGAAAAAAGAAAGAAAAATGAGTGTTTGCAAGAGGGAGATTAATTTAAAAAATGAATGACAGTATCTTTTTTCTAACTGTATTCCTTTAAAAAATAAAATTGGTCCTTTCCATGGTTTGCAACAGCTTCAATTATCTCCCAATCTCCCATTTCTTTAACAAGTCCTTCATAAAGTGGTGAGTCCTGATAAAATATTTCTGGGTTTATAGTTTCCTGATAAACTTAAAAATACATGTAAATTATACTCAACCTGAATTTCAATCTAAAATAGCTTTGATACAATAAAATCTTTCTTAGGGTTTGTGACATTTTACTCATAAGCCCAGTTGATCTCTGATAAAAGCTTTTGCCTTCACAAGAAAAGGAAAGGAAGGAAAGGAAGAGGAGGAGGGGGGGAGGCAAACATTGAGTAGAAGTCTAATATCCTGCTGAAATTCAATTGAATAGTATTTTATCAAAACCTGCTTTTTAAAAGGTTGATTCATGATGCTATTTGTGAAATTCAACAAAAAACTATATATTTCCCTTGAATAGACAACTGTAAATACAGTTTTTCTTACAGTTCTTAGAACACTTGAATATAGTTAGCTAAGTTATATGTATGTAATATACATAAAACAAACCTTGATAATGTGATTGACTTATTGACTATTCTTTCCTCTGTTTCCTGAAGCAGTGAGCAAAATAATGCGATATGCTGTAGGCGTGTCACAGTCTGACTCAGTGACTCATGTGTTGGCAGTGGTCATGTAAACACAGCTACTGTATCTGGAGGCAAATGAATAGCTAGATGTTTTCTTCACAGACTTAATATAACACTTGGATTTTTAGAATTTCAAAACTAAAAATATTGGCAAGGATTTGATTTTGTTATTTTGGTTACACATTTGAATCCTGTGAGATTTTTCATTAAAAAGGAATTAAAAAACTAATCTTTAAAATCAAGATAGATTGGAATTGTTCTGGGAAGATGGCAGAGTGGGGAGCACTAAAGAAACAGCTTCTCTGAGATTTGGTGTGCAGACCCTGGACTAAAGCAACATGGGGAATTGAAGAATGAGGGAAGTGAGTCCTCAGGGTCTGAGAAAGAACTGAAGTAAGAACTGAAGCACACAAGAAGAGTTAAAAGAGAGACTTCAATGTAAAAGAAATAGTTGGCAAGTGGTACTTTCTTGCTGAGCCCTAACTCACTGCGTGAGGGGAGGCTTGAATCCGCAGACTCACAGAGACTACTGATGGTCCCAAAGACCTTCACAGAGAAATGCACCAGTGGAATAGAGCACTGTGCCTGTGATTTATTTAGGTTCAGATGTCCTCCAGCAGAGGGTGACTGGCTGGTAGACATTTTGGTGAGGGGATAACTGAACTCAGAATTCAGAAACTGCTGGCTCCATCTAGTGGCTCCCAGTGTCAAGGTGAACCTGCTGAGTTCAAGGCAGCAAAAGACACATGGAGCTGAACAAATTGGATTCCAGCCTCAGAGCCAAAAACCAACCTGAATTTCTTTGAAAATAAAGGAGCAGCCCTGCTGGGATTATCCACTACCCAGCTATAAAGCTAAGGCTGGCTTTCTGGGATTCATCAACATGATATGGACACTGTCTGTCTACTTTGTCCACCAATGATGGCATTGATAACCTTGAAGTGGACTTTTTTTTCTTCCTTTGTCCTCTAGTCTTGCTTTTAATCTATTCCTCTTTTTCTATTTCTCTATTTTTTCCCCAGGTCCTTTTAAGTTTCCTCCCCTGAGGGTAAAATTGACATGCTGATGGTTTGTTAACTATATACAATTTCCTGGTTCATTTTAGATTTTGTTATATAGTCATAAATGTAGTTCATATAGTTAAAAGTGGTAAATTAATACTTACCATAGTTTATCATTTCCTAGGCTGTGTCTGATGTTATTGCTATTACTGATTGTACTACTTTAGTTAAGATGATAGAATTATTCTAATCATTTGTTCTCCCTGGTATGCCAAAACTGAGATAACTTAAGTGTCATAAACAATACAATAGGCCAGAGTCAAAGAACAAGGGGTCAAGTAGACAGCAATTGTCTTATCCCCAATAAATTGAAGAGGTAGGATCTTGAAAAAGACTCAACACCCAAAAGCCAACTACATCTGGATTACATCTCCACGAAGAAGTCATTTCCTAAGGGTTCTAAATTACTAACAATAAAATTAGTCACCATCAGCAATTTACAGTCATCAACAAGGGAGTTAAACTAAAAAAAAAGAAAGAAAAAAGCAAATGACAAAGCACTTAATTAAGATGTACCCCCAAACTTCTAGCTCAGCAAAAGAAAACCCCAGGGGCAGTGAGATACAACTAGTTGAATGCCTCTCACTTGAACTCACTGAAGTGGTAACAGTAAAAATAACAAAGCAGATGAATGAAGCTCTAGAAAACTATCAAATCAGAAAAAATTTCTCAGAAAACTACAGAAATGGTGGCCATACTGAAAGACATAATGGTGGCCATAATGAAAGAATGACTCTAGAGCAGATAAAGATAAAGAGGTTGAGGAGTTTGGAAAAATAATGGAAATCATGAATGCTCCACATAAGAAATCCATGAAACAGATTCAAACTGATGTCCAGGAGATTAAATTTACACTGAAAGTATATACAGCAGAATTAGCCAATATAAAGACAGAATATGAGACACAGAAGATGAAATTGTGGTTAGTGATAATGAAAAGAAATATTTCTTAAAAATAGCCCACAAAATATTAATACAGCAGCTGTTAAATGATGCAATAAAGAATAATGTAAGATTGGTATGGGTCAATGAAAAATCAGGTGACAACATAAAAAAATAAAAAATGTGTTCACAGAAGTAATGACAGAAAACTTTTGAAGCAGAGAAAAAGAATTTCACAGTTAAGTGAAGCATATAGAACTCCAACTAGCCATGATCAAGAGAAACAACACAAAAGCATATAATACTAAAGACTCCAGAAATTCAATACAAGAACAGAATGCTAAAAGCTCTTAGAAAAAGAAACAAATCACCTGTAAAGAAATCCCATCAGAATCACAGCAGAAGTACCAATTCAAATCTTCAGGTGAAAGAGAGATTGATGTACTGGAAATCCTAAAAGAGAAATACTTCCAACCCAGATTGATGTACCTCACAAATCTATCTTTCAAAATTGGTGAAATAAGAAATGAGAAATAAGATGAACTGTGACAAAAAACATCTGAGGAAATTCATGAAAACCAGCACTCCAAAATGTTCTGAAGGTATTCTAGAAAGAGGAAATAGGGTCTACATTTCTATAAACCCCAACAATTCAACTGTGAAAATCCATACCAGAGAAACAGAGTGAACACAAATAAACAAACTAATGTTGAACTGAAAGTTTCTAGAAAAGGAAAAGCATATCAAGCTTAAAGCTCATATGAGAGAGGAAATTATAAAAATCAGAGCAGAAATTAATACAATGGAAACTAAGAAAACAATACAAAGAATTAATGAATCAAAGAGTTGATTGTTTAAAAGATTAAATAAAATTGAAAAACCCTTAGCCAAATTCATCAATAAAAGGAAAAAACAAAGACTCAAATCCATGAAATTAGGAATGAAAAAGGTGAAATCACAACAGATCCTGCAGAAACCCATAAAATCATCAATACCTACTTCAAGAACCTGTATGCTAGTTATATAGAAGTCACAGAAGAAATGGGCACAGTCTTAGGTACATATGAATTACCATAGCTGAATCAAGAAGATATATAAATTCTAAACAATCCACTCTCAGTCAGTGAAATTGAATATGTGATTAAAAACCTACCACAAGGAAAAGCCCAGCTCCTGATGGATTTATTGTTGAATTATACAAGAAATTAACAAAAACCTAATACTGATACTTCTCAAACTCTTTAATGAAATTGGCAGGGAACTAATATTATCAAAGTTATTCTTGGAAGCAAACATTATCTTGACGTCGAAACCAGAGAAAGACCCAACCAAGAAAGACAATTACAGGCCATCTACCTAATGAACATAGATGCAAAAATTCTCAATATGCCACTGGCAAACAGAATGCAACAAATTATCAATATACCATAACCAAGTATGATTCATCCCAAGGATTCAGGGATGTTGCAATATACACAAATCCAACTGGGGTGGGGAAAGAGAATAAGAAGTCAACAAGAATCAAGCCCTCCCTGTGAGTTGGTGCCATGTGCAGGCTGTTGGGGGAAGAACCAGATTGCATGAGCTGGGAGACAAGAAGAGCCAACTCCCTCCCTCCTTGCTGTAAGCAATGGGCTGATCTGGAGAAACACAGCCTGTGATGATAGCTACTGAGGTAAAATACAATTTAGTGCTTGTAATGTTTAATGTTTCACTGATATTGCAGGTCTAAGGCTGGCATTCTGCTCATCTGTACAGAGGATAACGATACACAATAAGAATCTATGGGGGATCTCTTTCTGAAAGTGATAGCCATTGTTAATTCTCTATTATCTTGTTTTGAAATCCTGTATCATTTTCATTGTTTTGTTGGGTTTTATTTATTTATTTATTTATTTATTGTTTTGTTTGATGTGATTATATCCAAAGGCACGGGCAGCTATTTCAAAGATAACAAGATATATTATGGAAGCCATTTTGGATTTACTATTATCTTGTTTGAAGTCCTTTATTGAACTCATTGTTTTGTTTTTGTTGGTTCTATTTCATCCTGTTTTATTTGATTTTTATTATGTCTGATGGTATGGGCAGCAATTTTGAAGACAACAAGATGCATTATGGTAACCATTGCTGATTTCCAATTTTCTTGTTGTGAAATGCTCTATCACTTACACTATTTTGTTCTGATTGGCTTTACTCTGTTTTATTTTGCTTGGTTTTGTTCTCTTTAAGATAAAAAGGAAACAAAGTCTGTAGTGTAGCTGAATACAAAGTCAACACTGAAAAATCAATAGCATTCCTGTACACGAAAGACAAACTAATGGAGAGAAAATTAGAGAAACAACACCTTTCACAATGGCATCCACAACATTTAAATATCTAAGACTAAATCCAACAAATGAAGTATAAGGCCTTTACATTGAAAACAGTGTACTTTTAAAAGGATATCGAACAGAATATCAGGAAACGGAAAGGTATTCCTTGTTCTTGAGTAGAAAAAAATCAGTGTGGTGAAAACAGCCAAAATTCAAAAATTGTTACACATATTTAATGTAATCTTGATAAAATACCAACAGCACATCTCACAGAATTACAGAAAATAATCCTGAAATTCATTTGGAAACAGATGATACCTAAAATAGCAAAGGCAGCTCTGGGCAACAAAGGTATGATCAGAGATATCAATATCCCTGGCTTGAAATTATACTGCAAAACTACTGTGGTAAAAACAGCATGGTACTGTAAAAAAAACAGAGCTTAGGTTCAACAGAGTATATTAGAAAATGTAGAAACAACTCCAAACATATCCATCTACCTTATTTTTGACAAAGGAGTCAAAAACCTTCACTGGAAGAAAGATAGCCTCTTTAATAAATGTTGCTGCATAAATTAGATTTCCACATGCTGAAGATTAGAACTAGACCCATATCTTTCATCATATACTAAACTAAAATAAAAATGGATCAAAGATCTAAATATTAAAACACATACATTAAATCTACTGAAAGATAGAATAGGTAGAACTCTTGAAGACATTGGTGTTGGTAAACAATTTATAAACAAAACTCTGATCATTTGGGTTGTTTCCAAGATCTGGCTATTACAAACTGTGCTGCTGTAAACATGATGCACTGATGACTGTTTGATCATTTTTTTCATGACTAAATCTTGTAATCTGAACAAGATAACATTATGCAGTTTATTAACAAGTATTAATTTCCTATTTCTTTTTATTTGAGATTCTGTATTGATTTTATTCTTTTTTTGTGTGTTTCTTTTTAAAATAAAAAAACTAAAAAAATCCCTAATCAAACAGTAAATATCACAAAGAATCTGTAACTGTGATCTGATCTTTTTAAAAATCTTTTGCACAGCCAAAGAAATTACCAAGAGTCAGGAGACAACCCACAGTACAGGAAAATATTTGTACCAGCCATTCCTCAGATAAAGGACTAATATCTAGAATATATGAAGAATTTAAAAAGATCAGACCCACCACCAAATTTAAATGGGCACCTGAAATGAATAGACAGCTCTCACGTGAAGGAGTAGAAAATAAAAGTGGCAAATAAACACATGAAGCAAGGTCCAACATCACTGGCCATTTAAGAATTGCAAATTAAACAATGCTGAGATTCCATCTCACCCAAAAAAGAATGGCTATTTTCAAGAAATCAAGCCTATGACAAACACTGAGAGGGGCT
>PVJX010024432.1:0-28089 GCA_004027295.1 Dolichotis patagonum
TTGTTTTGTTTTGTTTAAGTTCAACACACATGAAGGTATGGACAGCTGTTTTGAAGAGAATGAGAGACACTATGACAGCCATTCTTGGCTTCCCTATTGTCTGGTCTTGAAGACCTGAAACGCCCTCCTCATACTGCTTAGATCAGTTCCATACTATGTTGTTTCATGTGAATTCCCCGCATGTGACAATATGGACAACTATTTGGAAGAAAACAAGAGTCAATATGATAGTGAGTGAATATCTCCGATTGCCTAGCTTTAAAATTTATGTCTCTTACATTGCTTTCTTGTGACCTGCTTTGTTCTGTTTTGTTGTGTTTAATTTTACCCTTTTGATATAATTGCATGTATGTTTGAATGTGTAAGATGGGTGACCATATTGCTGTTTTTGTCAGATCATGGAGCAGAACTGTTAACAGCATCACTGTTTGAATGTATGCTTTTGCATGTTTTAATTTTGTAATTTGAACAACTATTTCCAAGATGTCAGTATGTAATTTGTCAAGTAATGATTTCTTAGTGGGGTGTTTTTTTTTGTTGTTGTTCTTTTCCCTTTTTCCTTGGAATTCTGTATTGTTGCTACCCTTTTTTGTTTGTTTTTTTTTTCTCTTTAAATAAAAATTAAAAAAAAAACTACTCTTAAGTTCAGTGATTTCTTAGAGAGATTCTTAGGACCCAGAGAAGCTGGTCCAGGGACCGGGGATTTAGTGGTATAAGCTCCTGCCTGGCAAGTGTGAGGTCGTGAGTTTGATTTGCACAAGGATGCGCTTAATCCTCCTGTCAGTGATGTGTGTTATGAAGGACTGCCAAATGCAGAAGGTTATCTGAGCTTTGGTGTCCAAAATTTTTACTGGGTGTCAGTCGTGTATGACTGTAAAGTACTACAGTGTGGACCAGGGTCCCATGCGAACAAAAATAGACATTCACTATCATGCACATTTTCTGATGATTTCTGGTATACAAAAGGTAGTATTATCAATCACGATATTCTAAGGACTCACAAGTTGCCTCCTAAAAGTCCATTGAGGGTCTGTCTTTTCTTTGGAATGTGTGGGATGTGAGCATCTAACGTCTACTAAGTAAACCAATTGGTGACCAATAATTTAGGACCCTCAGGATTAAGAAGTTTTGGAGGAAGTGGCTAAGGATTGTGCAGACTTGCCAAGAAGTAAAGGAGAAAAATAACCTAAAAACATGGCACATTCCACACTGGATGGTATCCATGTGTAGGCAATTGTAAGAGTTTATTTAAACTAATTTGAATTCATAGGTGTTTATTATTGGTCAGTCTCTGAGTAGCTAAACTTTTGTATGGTTCACATTAAATGAATGGAAATAGAACTAGACTATTTTCCGTGTGCTTGTGGTAGGATATTTTTAAAGACTACTTGTTTTTCTTTTTCTGTACACCTCTTAGCTTTTCTGTATCCCTCTTATTCGTACTGTTTACCAAGAAAGGCTGGTGAATCCTCTGACACTTGGTCATAACAGCACTAGTTAGTATGTATGTTGCCTGTGACTACTTTGTGATCTCTTTTTCTAAGAGGTTTTACACACTTGGCAATATTTTTCTTGCCCAGAAAAGTTGTTTATCTAAAAGTAATAGTAACAGATTTATTTACTTATTTATTTTTTTAAGTAAGATTTAAATTTTCAGATGAGAAAATGCATCCAAGGAGCTCTGTAGCATTCATTCATAAAATGAGAACTGCTTTAAGTTGGACTAGAAATATAGTTCCAAATCATATTTGTCCAGGATTACAGAACCTTCTTGAGTAATAATAGGACAATTTTATGTGACAATTCAGTGTTGGTAGAGTGGCTTGCTCTGAATTAATAAAAGGAGACCATAGATGAATCTGATAATATTTATTTCTATTCTTACCCAGTTACTTACACATTTCTTTTACTCTGGGTCATAGGACTTCTGCTCAGAAGAGAATAACATTTTGGGCTTGGAGGCAGTTTTGTCTCTCTCACTTTGTTTTCACAGCTAAGAACAATCTTGTGTGTAAATGGAAATACTGTCTTAAGATTGAACTTCAGTATTTCTTGTCCATCTCTCTGTCCCAGATGGGCTGTTTTTCATGACAAATCTCTGACACGGACCTGTCTTTGATGTGGATCTTTTATCTTTCAGATCATGCAGAAGGCTCACTGCATTATGTTAAAGTACTGAAATCTAAAATAACTGAAATTATCATTTGAATAGTAGAATCATTTTATTATTTTTTGATCTGCTTTTATTTTCATAGTTTTCAGCCATATAGGTACTATGTAAGTAGAGCAGTTTTGGCATCTTAACTGAATTTACATTTATACAGTGAACCCAAAAATAAAACCTCGTATTCATGGTTAAAAATAATAATTTAACCCAACCTTTGTCCCTTCTTCCAGAAAATTCTCATTAGTCAAACATTTGTAACTTTCAGGACTCACTTTGATTTTTCAAAAGTATTTTAATAGTTTTGGATTTTTCATTTTAGCTGTCATCTCTAATTTCTCTCATGCTTTCATATTATATTTTTCTTTACGTCCATAATATAAACCATTTCTGAAATTACATTCTTGCCTATTTTGAATATATAGAATAAACCTTTTAATATTGCATACAGTCCCCAATAGTTTTCTTTCTTACTGTCATTTAACACCTCTCATATTTAAGACTGTCCTACAAAGTCTCTAGTGAGGCTTCCAGTCCACTTAGAGTGTTTACAATCAAGGATCAGGTTTGTGATTCACAGAAAGATAAAAGGTGGTGGCAGTAAAATCTAAACTTCACTCTGAGTTGATATTCTTACAGAATCAGTGTAGGTCAGCAAGCATAATCTGTAGCTATTCCTTTCTAAGATTTCACATGCCTGAAAGTGTTGAGCAGAAGAGACAAATAGCCAGTCTATCTCAGATGCCATTCAGCCACACTCCTACTGCTCTTAGCAATTGTGTAGTGTACTGTATGATGTTTACATGTTTATTATGTTTGTTATCTCTCTCACTAGAAAGTAATTTTTATGCAGGTGGAGATTTTTGGATATCTGATTCAGTGATGCCTTCCCAGGATTTGAAATAGTCTTGGCACTTGGAAAGGACTCACTGAATATTTGTTAAGTGAACAAATGTGCCTTCACTGAATGCATTTTACCTATATCTATACTCTCATTTTGTTTTATTTTTATGATTCTGTCATTTCAGGCTTTAAGTTTCTTTTGTTTCCCCTTTCCTTTTGATTTTGTATTTCTTTTTCACCCAAATTCAGTTTTTACTTCAAATGTATTATTACACCAAGTCATATGGTTTGAATCTTGTCTCACCACTCACTTTTTTTTCATATCACTGTCTTGTTTAAAATATGAAAAACAGGCCAGGGATATAGTTTAGTGGCACAAGTGCTTGCCTGATAAGTGCAAGATTGTGACTTTGATCTCCAGTACCCCCCCCCAAAAAGAAAAGAACAGAAAAACAGGACTAGAACTTTCTGTTTCTATACAAATACTACATATCATTGTTGCTGTGGTAAATGTGTGTTAGTTCACATGATAGTAATATTTCAGTATTCTATTATGTTCATTTATGTGCCTCAAAATTATTACTGTCTGATAAAATAGTCTTCAGACTTTATAATTATTAAGCACATTAATTGTCAACATTTTGCTTTTATGATAATACCTGTTATGAATCTATATAAAGTTCTAAGCTCAATAGCATGATAAGTACAGGCACAATTTTAATATTTTGTCTTCTGAATTTAGGTACAAGTTATGGAAGAGAAATTAAAAGCAGCTAACATTCAAACCAGTGAATCAGAAACAAGGCTCTATAAAAAGTGTCAAGATCTGGAATCTCTAATACAGGAAAAAGATGACATCATTCAGAACTTGGAAATGCAACTTGAAGAGCAGGTTAGGAAACATTTAATCATCAAAGTCTTCCAAATGTGTACACCCATTTGTTTATAATCACAAAGATTAAAAAGAAAGAGCCTCAATTCCTAAATATGGAGAAGAAATGTGTTTATTCAATCCACTGATTGGGCTCATCACATGTGTTGGTGAGAGGTAAAGGTAAAATGGCATTCACTTTAGGTCCAGGGTGTTTCAGGCAGTGTAACTTTTCAGCTGTGACACTGCTTAATATTTAAACGTTAGAATTTATTTATTATTTATTTTTGCAAATGTCTCTTTTATTTCACTGTATGAAAGTTAAAAAGCAAAGCAAAACAGATTTTAAATTATATCTTAGATGCACCTGCCCAACATTTTCACGCATGTTCATTCACTCAGACCTGAGAATAAAGGTGAGAGTAAGTGTCGCTGTCTTTTTCACTGCTGAAGCTACGAGAGAGTCATCATCGAGACAAGTCTCTGTCCTGCTGTGTACTGGATGCAGTCCTTGGGCCCCCTCTCCTGTCCCTTCGGCCTGTGCATCAGCCTCTCGCGGTCTCCTCTCCAGTGCTGTCTCTGTTTTCTGGGCCGTGTCGCCTCTCTTGTCTGCTGTCTGAGAAGGTGATCTCCAGGGCAGAGAGTGCTGCCTGCTTTGCTCATTGCTGGCACACAGTAGGCTCCACAAACAAACTTTAGAATTTAAATGTAATTTTAAATTGGAAACATTTAGTTCATCAGCAGCCATTTTGGTCTGCAAAATGTTCACAACCAATCTTTGCTTTATATTGGAAATGTTTATAAGATATTTAGATAAGACATAAATCTTTCTGCTTAGAATGTGTTCATTGTTTTATACCACTTTATTGAGATCCAGTAGAATTTTTTTTTTTTTTTTTTTGGTACCGGGGATTGAACTTTCGACCTTGTGCTTGCCAGGCAGGCGCTTAGGGTCCTGAGCTAAATCCCCGGCCCAATCTAGTATAATATTTAATTTTAAATTTTATTACAAAAATTGGGTGGTAGTTCTTAAGTAGTTGATATCATTTCAATATCACCACCCTGAAATTTGGCTAAATATACATTGTTCATTTTCCAAAAAAGGCCCTGTGACCATAATCAGATTTTAAGGTTGGTAAATAGAGCTGAAGTTTGCCAGTGCTGATTTTTGCTGGATTTTTCAGAACTATTGCTTGAAAGAGAAAAAGCTGTTCCTGAGTCGTTCTTATTCTTCTCTCTCTAATCTGATTAACCCTAATCTACTGTTTCAGAAGTGGTTTTTTGATACAGCCAGTGGTTTGATTTTAGTGTATAATTGTTGAGAGAAAGAGAAGAGCCATTGATAAACTACCAATACTTGTATGTGCCTTTTTGGTTTATTATTGTATTTGCTTGATAATTTATCCCCATTAAAAATCTATTTTGTAATCTGGAAGCAGATGTATTAACTTGAAAATAAGTTTTAAATAGATTTACTTTGCATTTTTAGGATATAAAATTTCTAGATCACTGAGGTAATGTTTGAATTAAACAAACTGCTGATGTTATTTCAGAAACAAATAAGGATACAAGAAGCTAAAATAATAGAAGAGAAAGCAGCTAAAATCAAAGAATGGGTAACAATAAAATTAAATGAGGTATTTATTATATATTTTTCTTTTTCTTTATTTTTTACTTCTTTTGAATAACATATGCTAATGCTGAGTGAGACAAAAAAATTCTGATTGATGTGGTACAGCTCTCTCTTTGTAAACTTGAGATAGGTAGCTTTTATTTTAATATTCATTGTATTTCTAAAATAAAAACCTTGATAGACTCATAATGGTCAGTGTAAATGTCTATTCTAATTAATTAGTTTTAGTTCTAACTAGTTAACTTTATATAATTGAAAAGCATGCATATATAGATCATAAAATTAACGTGCTCAGTATTTAAGAAGTGAAATTAAATGCTGAAATACGTTGGTTTAAAATACTTTCACAATGAAGAAAGCATGGGGTGAAAACATTTAAAATTCTGGAAAGGTAAGTATTAATGCCATGATTATTTAGATTCATAGCTTATGCTGCTAAATTCATCTAGTTGCTTGTCATTTTTAATATTTTACTTGCATATAGAATAATGAGATATTATCGTTTTGCAACTATTATAATTTATTAGTACATTTTAGAATGTTATTCCTATAAAAAAGAATATCACTATGTTCTTTTAGCTAGAATTGGACAATCAGAGTCTTCGTGTGATCAACCAAAAGCAAACTGAAGAGATAAGAGCAATACAGTCAAAACTACAAGGTACAAATTTTGTTAAGCTAGCTTAATTGGATTTATTTGACTGTATGGGGCTTTACAATCTTTTTTTTGGTGTTTTAAAGACTTAATTATGAACTTCATATAAGAAATGATTGCCATGAAATAAAAGAGAATATCTAAACAAACCAGAATCCTGCACTCAAGTCAATGTTGGGCCTGAAAGAGGAAGACAAAAAGAGGTAGGACTAGCGATGCACAGGTTTACTGAGTTGGCTATTACATAAATCAGAAAAACATGACCAGATACTCACTTTGCCTCTCTCTGTTCTAGAAGACATTCCATTCGTCCCATTTTTTTAGAACCATGCTAAGTCCCGGAGCCCAATTTTTGAAAAATAGTATATATTGCTGTTATCCCAGCAGGCCAGAGAGCGTGGGCTGTGGGTACCACTCTCTATTATTGATGCCATTTTGGTCTTTTCCAGCAATATAGTGCTACATCTCCCTGTTTTCTTGAAACAATGCAGAGGCCTTTTAAAGCCAGATATTAGCTTAGAAGTCTTTGAAGTAGGTATATCAAAAATCTAAGGAGGTTTGATCTTTGGCTGCAGAAAGAGAACAGACCCTTTAAGTAGGAGCCACATACAATTGTAGCTGCATTGAGGACTTTGGAAAAAGCTCCTTGACTTCACACGCTCTGACTATGTTACGGAACTTGGCATTTTCTGAGGGCAACTATGGAATATTTCTATGTGTTACTAGGACTGAGCTGGTAGTTAGTTGTCAAATGTTACAACTCGGGTCACTTGTGGATCACCAATTCAAATCCTTTTCTCATTTGGGTTTTGTGGATAAGAATTTGCATCCTGCCAAGTGGAAGTATCCACTGATAATTCATTAATAACTACAGAATATCAAGAGGAAGATTGACCTATTTAAACAGACACTGCTGGGCATGGTGGCACGTGCCTGTATTCCCAGCATTCAGAAGGATCCCTGTGAGTCTAAGCAACAATAGTGACCTCAAGGCCAGCCTGAACTATGTAGTAAGACCCTGTCTCAAAAAAATTTTAAAAATAAAAAAGTGATTTTTTTGTTGAAAAGCAGATATTTTAATAATCTAGTGTGGTAACTCTTAAATCCACAGTTCTTTATAACTTTTGACTACTTACAAATCTGAAATCCAGAGGAATATTTGTCATGCTTAATTCACTAGAATATTTTACAAGCTCTGAGGTTGATTTTCAAAGTGTAACAATTGGTAATATTGTTAAACTGAACATTTAGTCTTCAAATTAAAAATCAACACTTTTTAATAGAACTTTCTGTATTGAGGAAAATATTCCATACTTGTGCTATCCAATGCGATGGTCACTAGTCATAAGTGAATATAAAGCACTTGAAATATAACTAGTGCAACTGAAGAACTAGATTTTAATGTTTACCTAACTTGAATTGATTGAAAGTTAAATAGTCATATGCTGCTAGTGGCCATATTGGACAGCAGAGCTGAAAAGAAAAATACTAATTTGAATGTTTGCTTTTAAAAGAAAGCAGGTATGTTATTTTCAACTTGTGCTTTCTATCATAGTTTTTGACAATAACTTCAATTCCTACAGCTTATTTTGAACATAATTTTATGATATGAATAAATTCTTTGCATTTTCCAGTGTATTAAGATTACTTCGTATCTAACTTCAAAGTCTAAGGATGAGTAGCAAAACCATCCTTTGACAGAGATGTTTTTAGTACCTGTTCTAGTGGTAGTCACTTAATTACACACTGAATTGAAGAGTATACTAAGTTGAATCAAGGAAGATGTACGTGTTATTTATTCACTCTTAATGGACACATGATCCAGTAAAGAGGCATTCAAACTTCACTTAGAAAAAGAACCCTTTACATTTTTTTTCTAAAGAATCTGAATAAATTAAGACAGGTACTAAAGCAGTGTTGGGTGAGAGGTCCAGACTTTGGCATGCCTGGCTTTAGTCATGCCTCTTGTTCCCTTTGGAACAGTTTCACAAAGCTCTGAGATCTCCCCAGATGCATTGGAAAAATACTGAGATGATTGGAATAACATGGACTTTGAAGTCAACTTTAATGCCATACTACTTATTAACTGTTTATTTTTGGAACACTTTTTTTTTACATTAGTAAACTCGTGGCTATAGTGCTTTCCTGATTCCATGCAGGGATATATAATTGTTGATTATAGAACATTTTGTCTACCGCATATTAATACTTGCTGTCATTTGCTCCACTGTATGATAAAAAATAGATGCTCCATAGTTGATCTAGAGTTCTATATTTAGAGCTAAAGTTTCAGGGCCTTGTGGCACTAACTCTCATTGAAATAGGTTGACTGTACTGAGTCAACTCTTAAAAAAGATTTTTATATTCTTTGGTATTTTTGGCTTGCAATTTTGGTCTTCACTGGCAGCCTCTTAGGTTTTATAGACTAAAAGGTATTGATCCTTCGAAACTACATTTGGACTAGAACATATGTATGATATAATGTAGTACTTTAAAAAATATATACATTTGCAGTTGTTTCTCAATATTCATGAGTGAATATTCTCAGTATTCATTGGTGCCAGGGCTCAAGTGGAGGCCAGAATCTTAGGATGCAACCCTTAGATAACCAAGTATAGTGGTGCACACCTGTACTCCCAGCACTCAGTAGGCTTAGGCAGGAGTATTGCAGTGAGTTGGAGGCCAGCCTGGATTACATAATGAGACCCTGTCTGAAAAAAAATGATTTATCACCATCAAGTCCCTTGGATATAAATGGCATACAACTTATATGCATCTTCGTGTAACTTTAAGTCATCTCTAGATTACTTATAATACTTGATACAATGTAAATATTTAGAATACTGTATTGTTTAGTAACTAATAACAGACAAAGTACACATGCCATCTTTTTTCTGAATATTTTAACTCTCCACTTATGTTCTACTCAATTATCAGTTGCTGCTTAACCCTTTGGTGCTCTCTCAGAGTTAAAAATTTCCTTGGAAGCTTTTGTTACTGGGAGGTAAATTAAATTCATGATTAGGTGCTGGCCCAGTAATAGCTATCTAAATTCTGTCTCTCCCAGTCCCTTTCCTAAAGAAGTGATTAAGGTTCTCTATATTGTGGTCACCAAAAACAAAATCCCTCCATCTGCCTTTTTCTCATTACTGAAAACGAGGATAAGCAAAGTCATTAGAGTGGTCATTTTAGTAACCAATGGTTTTTTTAGTAACCAATCTCAAAGACCCTTTTTCCTCACTCTTGATGTTTCCACACTAATTTCAAATAGTGCTTAGTTGGTATTTACCAACACTTGACTTTTTAAGAAGCTGAAACTCTCTAGTTATTTATAACATGGTTGTAGTTTTGTATTTTTGTTTTTGTTTGACACCTACTACTCGAATATATAAAACAGATTTTTTTTCTTTTTGAGACAGGGTCTCACTATGCAGTTCAGACTGACCTTCAACTCACTTTGTAGCCCAGGTTGTCCTCAAACTCACAGCAGTTCCCCTGCCTCAGCCTCCCAAGTGCTGGGATTACAGGCATGCGCTATATAAAACAGATTTTAAGCATAGACCTATGATGCTCAACACTAAAACTTCCATGTTACTATATATAAAGATGAACTTCAGACATTGTTCTGATACAGTGATTTGTTCACATAATTATACACTTTGGTTCCATGTTTAACAAGTTACTATAAAACAATGAAATCTTAATTTTGATTAATGACCTTGCAGAAGTTCAAGAGAAGAAGTTGTCTGCTGTTGCTACACCAAAGCTTTCAGAAGGGCAGCGTCTGAGCAGTTTGACATTTGGGTGTTTTTTGTCTCGAGCAAAGAGTCCTTCTCAAATTGTAAAATATGAGGAAACAAGCAAGCCATCATCTAAAGAAGCTGAATTCACTGAAGGAAAAAACATAGAAGGTACTTATAAACCATATCAATTTACTTTGACATTTTTTAAAAAGGAAAAATTATTTGCTAAGATTAATCCAAATATAGCTTAATTTTTTTCCTGATAAATGGATGCTGTATGAGAATATATCTAAAGAGAAATATCTAGTTATTTTGAACATTGTGTATCTAGTCATTTTGTCTCTTCTGAGGGTTTTTCCCAATGATGCAAAGAAAAAAATGATTTTCCATCTTAAAATTTTTTCCCACAGCAACTGGAATAGTTGAAATTTTTAAATTTGCAATTATAGATTTATTTTAGCTGAGTTTCAGATTAGAACTATGCATTCTTATTCATTACTTATTGAGAATTTTAAAATAATAGTAAAGATGAAGTTAAGTCTTATCTAGCAAACTTATAAAGAAATTAACACCAGGAAATAATTTAGTAACTGTTTTTAATTTTTCTATGTTGCTTTAAAGTGGTAAATATTCGCCTAAAGGTTTAAGCCCTGGTCCTATGTACAGATTTCTACTCTTTGAGTTTTACAGCCTCCTCTAAATTTTGCTTTATTGTGAAGCTGCTGGTTTTTACACTTGTAGTACAATCTTTTTTTGTTGGCTTTTTCCAGCTATTTTAGAGAGACTTGAGTTTAGAAGTTACCTGCTTTCATTTCCAGTTTTCTTCCTTCAAAACAGAAACATTAGAGTTCTAAAAGTTGTCTGTATGGTTGGTTATGATACTCTGAAAATGACATCAGAAAGTTCCTTTGCTATTCACTTTCTTGCCATTACTTGAACTTGCTTGCCTTTTCAAGAAGTCATTTTCATCTTCTCCCACTAATAGTTGAACACAGCTAAAGTTGCTTATACCAAAGCTTTGGCTCACTTGAAAACTTAACAAACTGCCTGATAATGAAATTGTAGAATGCATTTGTTCAGTTGCTCATTCCTCAATTACAAAGGTCAAACTTGCTTTCAAAATTCCTTTTCTATTCTTTAGAGTTTAATTCACTATTTATGAAGACAGTGCCACATTCTACTATGTTATAAATAAGCCGTATCTAAAGAGACTTTGAAGTGTCATTCTAACAGTGTATTTCGTAGCTACAGTGAATAAAAGTAGAGCAAGGGAGGCTTTTTTTCTGTTTCTCTTTTCTTTATGGTTCTGTATACCTCACGTGTTGAGGCTTGGCACAGTTTGTTTCTTAAACTATAGCTTTGGGCTTATTATTCTTCTATTTTATCGTAATTTTGAAATTCAGTGGAAAGAGGGTTATGTGGGTTTTTTGGTTTTTAAAACTGAGATAATGGTGTTTTGACTTTTTTGTGTGGCTTTTTTGTTTTTGTTTTATTTGTTTTTTTATAAGACAGAGTCTTTACTGTGTAATTCAGTCTGGCCTTGAACTTACTATGTAGCCCAGGCTGGCCTGGAACTCATGGTAGTCTTTCTACCTCAGCCTTGCTGAGATTACACACATGCTCTACCATGCCCAGGTTGGCTGCTTTTGAAAAAAATTGCCCTGTTTTACATTTTGCTTCTTTTCTTACCCATTTTGTTCTCCAACATATTTCTTTGTTAAAAAGCTTTTTTATTTGATGCAGTTATATGGAAGTGGTAGAGCTCTGTGTTTTATATAAAGCTTAGAATATTCAAACTTGTGTTTTAAAAAGACATACAACAAAGGGTAATGGATAACCTTATTTACATAAAATTGAAAGTTTTGCAGTGTATTCATAAAATAAGAGATTTTATTATTAAAGACAACATGTTAAAATGGTGTATCCTTTTCTAAATATAGAAATTCCAGAGAAGTCTGGTGATAACCAAGTTCGAGAAAATGATAGAGGCCCAAGAACATTGCCTCAGGCCTGCTGCAGCTCAGAACAAAACCGGAAAACGAGAACCAGCTGTGCAACAGATGGTGGCACATCCCAGAATTCTGTGGCTCCTGGCAGTGAGTGGAGCTCTGATGAGGAAGACGGAAGCAAAGAAAGACCTAAGTCTAGGTGCACGTCCACCCTGTCCAGCCACACATCAGAGGAAGGGGTCCACTGTGGCAGGCTGGGGAGCGAAGCGTATCTGACAGCCTCTGATGACAGCAGCTCTATATTTGAGGAAGAGACTTTTGGCATAAAGAGGCCAGAACACAAGAAGCTGTATTCTTGGCAACTTGAGGCCCAATGGAAAGCTCAGAATAGTCTTGGCAAAGGAAATTCTGAATCAAATAAGAAGGAGCAAGACTGTTCCTCAGATGAACTGAGTAAAAGATTTCAATCCCAGAGACTGGATTATTCATCCTCATCTAGTGAGGCCAACACTCCAAGTCCTGTTTTGTCTCCTGCTTTAGTGCCAAAGCATCCTAACTTGCCCCCTGGAAAAGGAACACCATTAGTACCTTCACCCCACCTGCCATCCCCAAAGTTAAGGATTCCTAATGTTTTAAATATAAGTGTAGCACTCGCCAAAAGGCACTTAAGCCAGCCACAGTTAAGTTCTGACAGGATGTTTGGTACAAATAGAAATGCTATAAGCATGATACGACCACTGAGACCTCAGGAAACAGATCTAGATCTAATTGACTGTGACGGTGAAGTTTTAGAGAATATGGACACGAGTTGTGATGATGGATTATTTTCCTGTGTCTCCCTGGAATCTCCATATGCAGATGACCAGGAACCCGGTGACTCAGCAAAGAAGGCAGTGCCCAGCAAACCCCCCACTCCTCCTCTGCACCGGTTTCCCTCTTGGGTAATTATATTCCTATGTGGGACACATCCATGGCAATTCTTTCTCAACATTCACTTGTAGGTTTTACTTCTTTTCCTGATTTCTTTCCAAATCCAGTTTTGTTCTGACAATTTCCAGATTCCTGAATACAGTTTCCCTTTCTTTTTTTTTTTTTTTTTTTTTTTTGTGGTACTGGGGATTGAACTCATGACCTTGTGCTTGCCAGGCAGGGGCTTATGCCACTGAGCTAAATCCCCAGCCCCAGTTTCCCTTTCTTGTTCCTCACTGAGTTGTAAGTCAATTGAGAAGACAAGTGGAAATCAAAACATTACCTTATTTACTAATGAAATTGAGTTTTAGAGAATTGATGAGCATGCTGGCTTTCTGATCCTGAACTTTGAAATTAGCTAGAATTATTCCCCCAGATCTAGGTAGCCCTGGAACTTCCTAGGCTTCCTGCAGAAAGGTGGTGCCCCTCTTAAAGTTACAACCTGGAGACACAGACAGAAGCTTTTTTTCTGTGGGAAACGAAAGAAGAAAGTGCTGGGCTGTGTGTGCTGTGGAGGACAAAGTGAATGAGTGAAGAGAGATCAGGAGTGCTTCATTACTATCCTCCCACAAAGAAGGAAACATCCATGGATGGGAAAGAAGGGTTCCTTCTAACCATGATTCTTTTGTGTGATTCTGAACCAGAACCCTTAATTCTTATTGCTCTTATTGGTTTTCTTTTTTAACTCAATCATTTTCTTAATTGGGTCAAGGGAAATTTTATTTTCTCCCTCCTGTGTTTATGTATCCATTGCTTTAACCAAAGTGTCTTCCTAAAGATCTAAAATAGATGAAAAACTTACTCTATGGAAACACTATCATCACAATAATTAACTTACCATATGGGTGATACTTCTTAAGGAGTGTCTATATTGCCAGATTAAAAAAAAAATTCTTCTAATGTTTGAAACAAAGTGAATGGCAAAGTTTGTAGGTTTAGGTTTTCCTTCACATATTGTCATAATTTAACCCTTGGCATCCAGAGAAACAGCTGAATTGTAGGATTTCTTTTGCTTTTAGAGTCATGTTCTTTTATTATTAGTTTAAAACTTCGTAACTGCTCTAATTTTAAGCAAACTAGAGAAGCCATGATTTTCTAGTATAAATTCAGACCTTAAGGTATATCTGCTTTTGTTTGTTTTCAGGAGAAGATTTCATTTCAATAGCTAGATGAAACTGCATGTAGTTTATTACTAAGTTCTGAATGGCTCAAAAAAATTAGAAATCAATTGCATGTGAATCTTTGGAATTTCAATTATATTATGCTTCAGGCAGTAAGAAGTTGAAATGTTGCATTTTGTATTATGTTGAAATTTTCAGAGATTTAAGTTAGGCTTTCAAGTTTGTTTTATTTGGCAAACCATTTTACCAATTTTTTGCCTTTCTCTCTTTTCTTCTTCTGAAGCAATTCAGGCCTGAAAAAGTAGCATTATTTTTCAAAAGCCTTCCTGCACACTGGCCAAATTTGAGGTTTTATTTCTGTGTTTGTGAGTTATTTTCAGGTTCTAAAGAAAAGATGTATTTTAGTTACCTCAACTAATAAATATTTATTTTAAAATATAACCCCTCCTTCTTAAATTGAAATACAATAATGACTGTAGTGAGACAACCTATGATACACCTGACCATTAATTTAGAGATCAGTGACACCCATTGCCCCTTCTCCGAAGGGCCAGCTGCTCTCTCATTTACAGTGATTCTCTTTCTACTTGTTTTCTGTTTACCTTCTCTCTCCCACTTTGTCATGGTCTCTAACTGCCTCACACCTCCTTACTGCTCTACTTCTTTAGTCTTTGTGATCCGGCCCACTCTGCTGTTAGTCTCTCTGTGTGTGTATCTCATAGCTACTTGCTTAGAGAAATTGCATCTAATTCAGTTGGATACTCTTCAATCTAGAGTGAGATTGATCTTATGCCATTTACCTCTTGGGCCACTGACTAGCCTGAAGGAGGATGGCATTGGTAGCCTGATCTGCCCTGGTCCAGCCAACTGTGCCCAGGTTAGATCATAGATCATGGTGTCCTGCACTTTGCACCTTGCAGGACACCATGATCTATGGAACCACTGGGGATCCCCTTTCTCATTGGGGTACTTTTCTACTTGATTGAAGTGTATGTTGAAATAAGAAGGAGATAGCACTTAGTGCCACTCTGATTTTTTGACTTGAGGTTGTTTTTTCCTTAACCATGTTCCAGAATGATAAAACATTAAAGAAGGTATTTATTTGTATTCAATGATCATGAATAGTTTCTAACTTCTTGTTACAGCCATTCAAACTTTTTCTTTAAGCACATTCTAAAATGGTAGAAAATTAAAGATGTATTAGGTTTTATGAATAAGTTTTCTTGTGCTTGTTCCCTTTATCTTCAAAAGAATTCAAAATTTGGGGGCAAAGATAGATAATGGAATGACTAATGGATCGGAAAAATATCTATGGTACTATTCACAAGTATGTGTTTGATTTATAATAATGCTTTGCTCTAGGCATATTAAATGAAGAATCAATAAAAAAAGTATGTATTGAAACTAATAATTTCTTTGCTTTAAGTACCCTCTTCAAATCTGTCTTTTATATTAGGAAAGCAGAATTTATGCTGTAGCCAAATCAGGCATTCGAATGTCTGAGGCCTGCAACATGGAGAATGTTAACAAAAGTAAGTTCTTTTGCATGCTTAAGGATATTATGCCAAGTGATAATATAAAACAAACAGATAATATAGTCCAGAAAGGCAAATACTGTGATTCCACCTGAGTGAGGCAGCGAAGGTAGTCAAATACACAGGTATAGTATGTAGAATGGTAGTTACCTGGGCTGGCGGAGGGCAAAAAGGGGATATCAGCTTTGCAAGGTGAAAAAGCTCTAGAGATTTGCTTTGTAACAGTGTGAATATACTTAACGCTACTGAATTGTACCCTTTAACATGTTTAAGATGGTAAATTCTCTTTTATGCATTGTTTTTACAACAAAAAAAGTGTTTAAAATGTATGTGATTTTGTATTGCTGTTTCACTAGCCAAGAACTCCCCAAATGTCTAAATTCATTGAAATAAATCTAATTTTATAAATTTTCAGGAACTTTTTTCTAAGGCTACCGATTTATGTTTTAAAATTGAAATTAATCTTAGTAGGGAGGCACAAATACATTTAACTCTGATACAGATAGTACCTCACTAAATTTTTACCTGAACGAGGAAAATACAGAGAAACTGTGGCATTTTAGCTATTTAAAACTGTAGAAAAATAATGACTTCTATATATTTTTCTCTCTTTCTACCAAAAACTATGCAGAAACAATATATATTTGTTATAAAAATAAAACCTAACAACATAAAACTGTGTGGAATTCAGAGAGAGGTTTTCTTAGAGTCCCTGTCCTAGCACTCATCTGAATCTCAGAGGTAGCTGTTGGTATTCTCTTCCTTTTCAGCTATTATCTGTTCTTACCATTCAGGAAATTATATTTTAACCTTTCAACTTCAGATTCACTTGATAAAGATTAAGAATCATGACATTGCTTTAATAGCATGTCAGGACAGGGCTGTGGATAGTTAGCATCTGCATAGTACAGCTCACAGAGCCACTCAATTGGTAGCTATTTTTACTTCTATGCAGCCTCAGCTAAATGTGCATGGAAAGGCTGAAGAAATCAAAGCTATGGTTCTTACTGTCGAGGAGCTTATAGCCTAACTGGGAAACCAGCACATATGAGAAAATAATGAACCATGTGAAAAAGTCCATGTGTAAACCTGAAAGTGCTGTAGTTCATAAAACAGACTGTGTAATTAGTAGTCATATGTGTTAGTTCAACTTCTCTTTAACTGGCGGTCACGCTAGTTTATATTCATAAGAAATAGGCAATGTGCTAGTTAGATTTTTTTTAATGTTGTTTTCTGTTTCAGATTCTGCTACCATGCTTTCCAATACCACATCTGGACTTTATACATCTCTGATATACAAGAATTTGACAACCCCAGTGTACACAACGTTAAAAGGGGTAACTCATCATTAGTGTTAAACATGTGGTTCTCTTCATCATGTATCAGGAAAACTGTTTCTTCAGGCTCCAGATTCCATCCTTAACGTTTGACCCAAATTTTTCTTTGTAGAAAGCTTAAGAAGGCTATGTTAACATATAATAAAAAAGAAAAACTGGAAAGCTCTGGAAAACATAGTTACTCTTCTCAGAGCATTAAAGGGGTGTATCCATTCCCATGTGACTCCTGCTCACCCCCTGCCCCAGGCTGTTAAATGTTGAAAGGAAACATTTTTAATGATGTAATGGAAACTCCAAATTTATAAAGATCTGTGTCAGTGCCAGGGTCCTCTTCCTTGCCAGCAGTACCTAATTAAATGAGCCTTGTCAGATATTGACAGTCTCATGTTTTCAGGAATATTTTCTAATTGACCACTGCCTTACTAATTAGAATTTGGGGTTTGAAAAGAAGACTTCACAATGGTAAAATATGTTTTTGTGTTCCTTCCAAAAAATCATATTCTATGACCTCTTTCGGTAAAACATCGGACATCTAAAAACAGAAGTAAGTTTAGAGTGTATGCAAAGAGGCTGCTTTGCTTTTCTTTAGAAGGCGACCCAAATAAGTAGCAGCCCTTTCCAAGATGATGACTCCTCGGAGGATGAGGACGGCTCCAGGTGCAGTTCACAGACATCGGAGGCGGAGCCGCGCAGCCGCACTGGGCCTGGCAGCCCCAGGGCCCTGAAGCGAGGTGAGTGCCCAGTGTAGGCCACCTACGTCCCCAGAGCATTTGCTCAGAGCTTTAACTCCATAACAAGATTTTAAAAAAGAATCTGGAAGTGCTTGCTTAAAACTACGATGAATGATACATTATCCTAGGCCTGAGATACTGGGGTTTTTTTTCCTTTTCTTAATTCTCTACAATACCAAACCACATGGTCTTAAAATTTTATTTTATTGCCCTATCTTGTCTATAGGAGAGAGATCACTTTATTGTGGGAAAAAAGAGAGATCCTTGGCCAAACTGAGGTTTTCTTTTTTTATAGTTATCTTGTGGAACTTTAGGTAATTCACAGGATAGATTTATTTCAGTTAAATATTTGTATTGCTAAATGTCAGAAAACACATCTAAACTGTGTTGGTTAATCTGATACTAAACTAGGAATCAACCACAAATTTACTTGAAGCACATCCATGGTTATTAGTGGGTTTTGAAGGAATTTAGTGCATAGGTAGAGGTGACTGAGAGAGAGAATTCCACCAAATGACTCTCGTATCACAGAAAGCTTTTGATGTGTGTTTTGTGTGTCCTTGTTTTCAAACTGTGCTCCATGGAGCACATGTGTGGGTATTTTTAAACCCCTCAACTTTAACTGGAGCTTCTAAGCCTTCCTTGATTTAATATTTTAACTGGAGCTGCTAAGCCTTCCTTGGTTTAATATTTTAGGTTTCTGCTCATTATCTTGCATTCATTTTGTGCCCCATAAACAGAATCAGGGTATGTCACATTTTTGCTCAGAGTATTGCACCACAGTCACTCCTCACAGTCTCTATAAGGTATTTCATCATTCTTGTATGTTTTTGACCTCATCTCTTCCTTATGCTTCTCTTTCTCAGCTCTGGTGCACTGGCTCTTTTGTTGTTCAAGAAGACACACTAGGCATACTTTTATAGCAGGACCTTTACACTGGTGTTTCCTTCACTTGATATTCTTCACCCAGGAAGAATTTTGTTCAAATACTGCTTCCTCCATGAGATCCACCATGACCACACCATCCATAGTGTAGTTCTTGCCCTTCTATACTGGCTCTTTCTGGTCACATTGGTCGGTTGTGTGCTGTATTTTCCGTAGCAGTTACGTTAAATGTTTGTCATCTGGCTCCCTCCACTAGAATCTATGTTCTGTGAGGGCTGAAATGTTTGTTTTGTGGCCTCTCTAACCCTAGCACCTCGGACAGTGCCTGGCACACTGGTCCAGGATTGGGAGCTGAGATTTGCCTTCCAACATTGCATCTGCCTGGCTATTTCACTTTGAACAAATTCTCATCTCTGGGCCTTGACCTCCAAAAGCTTAGAGTATGAGGGCATTAGCCAGGATAAGCTATGAGTTCCCTAGTTTCTGTTATTCCATGAAAAATAAAGATATCACAATTGTTACTTTGTCTGATTTAAATAATGATAGTGTTACAAGTGTCATTATTCTGATATACCTGTTAAATGCTAATAAACATTAAATGATTGCTGGATACTATGATAAATAATGACATTAGGTCCTTGATTTTATTATTTCAAAATTTCCAATTATAGACACCTTATAAATGTGTCATACAGCTCAAAAGTAATTTTTTATTAAGGCAAACTGAATTATTTATAAGAACATTCCATTGAATTTTAATTTATAGCTACAGGAAAATGAAATAGTCTTCTTATGTCTTTACTTCTGTTTTATGAAAGATTTTTTAAAAAATCTGTAAATTAGTAGTTTGACATATAAACTATAGAAAAAAAATCATGTTTTTAATGTGGTTACCTTAAAAGTAGTTACAGAATTGAGTAGTTTAAAATGTGCTTATGAAAGTCTTTAAGGTTCAACATGTTTGTTTATGAATCAATATGTAAATATCTATTTTAATAATTAAAGCTACATTAATAGTCTATTGCATGTATTTTATATATGTAACAGTAGCTGTGGTTGTAATGAAGCCAAATTGTTATTTATGCTCCTTTGACTTGGCTATTTACATGATAGTCTCTATCTCTTAGTTTTGTTTTCTGCCTTAAAAGTGTTTTGTAAGGGCCAGGGATTTAGCTTAGCTGCAAAGCACGTGCTTTGCAAGCACAAGGTCATGAGTTCAATCCCTGGTACCAAAAAAAAAGTGCTTTGTGGCTCAAGAAATGATAATAAATCTAGTTTAGGGCAGTTTATGGTTTAGAAATTGTTGCATTTCGTAGAATTAACAGCTGCTGTTTGGATCACTCCAGGATTAAAAGCTGACTTAATTTATTTCTTTGTGTTTCTAGGTGTGTCTCTGACCTCGGTGGCTTCTGAGAGTGACTATGCTATTCCTCCAGATGCCTACTCTACAGACACCGAGTGCGCACAGCCCGAGCAGAAGCTCCCCAAAACCTGCTCATCGTTTAGTGAGAGTGGAAAAAATGTAAACACTGAGTCAGACTTCTAAAAATTAGTGAAAATTAGTTTGAGCCTGAAAAAGAAACTTTATTTATTTATTTTAAATTAGGAACCACTGGAAAAATCTGGCTATCTACTAAAAATGAGCGGTAAAGTCAAGACTTGGAAACGTAGGTGGTTTGTTCTGAAAGGAGGTGAATTACTTTACTACAAATCTCCGGTGAGTCAAATGTATTTGCTGTTTAGAGCTGAACTCCTCAAACTATGAATCAGGCTCCTGACTGATTTACTTCCCATAAGTAGTTAATTCTTCAATGACTAGTGTTCCATTTTTTTGAACACCCCTAACAGCATAATAACATTTTTTCTTCAAATACTTGTTCCTTGAATTTTTCTAGGTAACATATATGTATTTCATGCAAAAATTCAAAAAATTATAATCTTTGGCATAAATGAGTTAATGATATAAAACATTTCTTATTATTACCATTACAGTTATTCTTTTTACATTTGGCTTTCTTCTTTTTGTACAGAGCGATGTAATTAGAAAACCCCAGGGCCATATTGAACTTAGTGCATCCTGCAGTATTGTAAGAGGAGATAACAAGCAAACAGTTCAGGTACATATGTACATTTATTTACTTATGCAAAACTCAGTCATCAGTTATTCAAACTACTAGAAAGGAGATTGGATTATTCGATGTTTTCTTGAGTCAATGTAGAGTCAGTCTGATGTTTAAAGGTATATAACACTCTATTGCTTTATAGTTAAAACTATAATTTAAGCTTATGTTTTAGTTAAAACTATAATTTAAGCTTATGTTTTAGTTAAAACTATAATTAAAGTTTATGTTGAGTAATTTGTACTGTAACTTTCTTTACTTTTTCTTCCTTTATGATCTTCTTTCCCCATATTTAATCTTGTAGGTATTTTCAGTTCTCAAAATGTCAACCTATTTTAGGGAAGAATTATCTGAATCCCAAGTAACATAGTAATACAATATGTTACTAATAACACATTTAAGAGTGTATTTTTTATCCTTGAGCCTTAGTGTTATTACATCCAAATAGGAAAGCTGTTGGTGAGTAGCAGACCATCCTGCCAAATCTTGCCAGAGATATAGCCATTGGCCATTTGATCCACACAGCAGGGCCATCTTGCCTAAAACCTGTTAAACTAACAATAAGACTATTGAGATAGTGCGGTATATGCAATTTAAATTCAAATACTTTATTTCTGAAATGCTTTCAATAACTTGTATTTTCTTATCTTGCTCCTTTGGAGGGTGGAAGACACCACTTTCCTGAAAGGTACATTCTCAATGTTCCCAGTGGACTAAGCAATTTTCAAGAATTTAGAAGGGTGAATCAGGGAAAGCTTTGTCTTGGGGCATTTCTGTTAAGAATCATTTGTAAGCTTCTGAAACATTTGGATAATTTGCATTGTGTTCAATTTGCACATATTGAAAAAATATGAGTTTATAATATCTGATCTCTTTGTTAATTCCAAGAATAATCTCTCTTCTTGTGCTGTGTGCATGGTCTTCTCGTTTTGCTTACATTCACTCCATTTTGGCTGCTAAAATTATACTTTCATAGTCTTGTCATTCTGTCCTTCATTTCAACCAGGAACCTTGTAGCGCATTTAATGAGAAAATGAAAACATGATGAATAGAGATATAAAATCATGACCCCAAAATGTAATATATAAAAAGTATTAAACCAAAGTAAAAAATTGTTTCAATAAAAATTGAATTATAATTTTCAAAAAGTAAATTATTCTCTTTTTTAGCATAAATACATTTATTTATTTACTAACCAAAGAGATGATCCTGCTTAAATCAACACTTTGAAATAGTTGCATGTGAAATGCTTGTGATAAAGGTAATTGACCAAAATAATGACAAAAAAAGTGTGGGGATTTGTTCATTGAACTGAGCTTATTCATTCTCAAAGCTAGTTCCTGTCCAAGTGATGATGGAGTATTCTACTTTTTCATAGACTTGAGAACAGGGGATGTTGTTCATGACACAGTCGACAACTAACTTTCCATCTGCAATTTTCTGGTGATTGTGCTTTCCTTCCCATCCCATTCCTGGTGCTGAATCAGTGCACCGTCTGTAAAGGTGCAGACCGTCTGAGCTTTTCTGCCATTGGCTGTAGTTTCTAAATTATTATGGAGTCATTTACTTAGAACCTAGGATTTAAAGTTTAGCATGTTTGCTTTCATGTTAAGTATCGATGTATAGAGGCTGGGGATATAGCTCAGTAGCATAAGCACGTGCCTGGCAAGCACGAGGTCATGAGTTTGATCCCTAGTACAAAAAAAAAAAAAATTGATGTGTGAGGAATGGAGAAGTCCATGTTAACAATCCTAAATCTTCATATTTGCTTCCTTATCCCATTCTAGCTGATGACTGAAAAACACACATACTACCTGACTGCAGATTCTCCCAATATATTGGAAGAATGGATTAAAGTGTTGCAAAATGTTCTCCGAGTACAGGCTGCTAACCCACTTTTCCTGCAGTCTGAGGGCAAACCAACAGTGAAAGGATTGCTCACTAAGGTAAGAAACTCTGTATATAGCAGTGCCCCAAACAACTGCATGAATTAGAACTTGGGTTCTGAAAGATGGGTGGCAGGGAATATATGTATTATATAATCTTACTGTTTTGGAGATGTGGAAAAGTGTTTTAAATATAATGCCCAAGACAAAAACCATAAAGATGAAAAATGACAAATTCGATCACAAATCTATAAGGATGTAAATGTTCTACTAAAACTTCTAAGGCCAAAGTTTTAAAAGACAGATGAACATCTTGGAAAAGGTAACTTTAGAAGTGTGAGGTCCAGTTAATAACCTTAGTATTCAACAAGTTTTTTTCTGATTAGTAAGAATTTTTACCAAGGGAGGGGAAAAACAAAGGAGATAATGAGATAGAGATTAAAAAATGTGAGCAATCTGTAGCATCAGGAGAAATATTTTATTATTAACTAATTTTTAAAGTATAAATTGAAATATGGTATCATTTTTTAAAATCTTATGAAAGAAAGCTTTTTTAAAAAATTTTGAAACCTAATATTGACAAACATTAAGAAATCTGCTGTGATGTGGTGGTGCATACCTATAATCCCACTACTTGGGAAGCTGAGGCAGGTAGATTACCATGAGTTTGAGGCCAGCCTAGGCTGCACAGTGAGGTCAAGGCCAGCCTGAATTACAGAGCAAGACTCAAAATCTCAAAAAATAAAAGAAATCTCTTATGAGACTGTTGTTCTAGAAGACAGTGGTTCAGTGTCTTGGTCTATGTGTTAACTGGGTAAATAGTTCTGGATGAACAAAAGTAAAATATTTTGAAAATGTATTGTTTGATCTAGCCGTCTCAGTTCAAAAAGTTTATCTTTAGGAAATGTTCTTAATTTGCAAAAGATTTAAGTATAAATATGTCCATTACAGCACACTTACTTTCTCCTATTTTCAATAATGAGGTATAATTAGCATACTATGAAATACACAGTTTTGAAAGATATTAATGTCACTATACTAAAATATAGAACATTTTTATTGCACAGCATGGTTTGTAATAAAGAAAAATAAGGATCAACTTAAAGTAGGATAGGGAATAATTTAAATATATGTTTATACAATCATATAATATTTTACTATGTGATCCTTTAAATGTTAAAAGATATTTAATGCTATAGATGTATTTTTTAGGCGAGGAATGAAGTATTAACATTTTTGTCTCACTTTTCTTACATGTATCTATAGAAAACTATATGGGAAATATACCTAGATATATTGATTATGTCTGTGGGATTTTATTATATAATTTCTTAATTCTGTTTTCTAACTTTTTTAGAATTAATGTTGGCTAGTAGTTATTATTTTTCAAGCATTTATTGAACAGAAGCACCACTTTTTTCTATTACAAAAGTTTGTTCCGAATTTGTTACTAGGACTGTTAATTACCAAGAAATTAAAAATAATTCTACATGTCAAAATCAAGTGGAAAATCTTATGCAATATAAAAATCACTAACAGACCTCTGGTTCAGATAGAAAGTTACTGTGATTATTAAAGTCACCTAAATGGTTTGGCAAATGCACGATCAGTGACATCACTTGTTTGTTACAAATCGCAGTGAATTATTAGAATAAGCAGAATTCCTCTCCAGGGAGGATGACAGGATGGGGATTACTAGAATATAGCAAAGTTCCTCTCTGGGGGAGATTATAGGATGGGATAAAGGACAAGATCACTTAATGCCATTTAAAAAATTTTTAAAGTCTTATTGGTTACTTTGAGGAGATAAAATATTTACACACATATAATCAATCATTCACTCATCACTCATGTGCTTTGATTATGAAAGAAATGAAAAATTTAGAGGTAAAGGAGCTATGCTATAATTCAACATACACTTAATAATAATGTGGGAATATAGATGGATGCTTCTCTTTAGTATTTACAAAGACCAGCCAACTATAATGCAAGCGAGAAAGAATTCGCCAATCTGTCCAACAAAAAGATGTATTATGTCTTCTCCAAAATGTTAAATTACTATGAAAATATTCTCTCAGTTACTAATGGGTCTGGCAACTCCCTAGTATTATGCAAATGTATTTTCCAGTGAACACAATACTACTTTATTAAACCACATTTGTACTATAATTAATAATAATAAACTTTCCTCTTATTTCCAGAGCCTAATATATGAACCCCTAGGTTTCATATGATCTCATGGCGAAGAGTTTGTCACTCCTCAGCCCACTAGTTGTTTGCTTGCTTGTTTGTGTAGGAGCTTGATACTGTCAGTTTCTGTTCACATTACACTTCCCATCTCTGCTTCCTATCCCACAGTGCATTTTAAATAAGTTTAAAATGATATGATCATCAGATGGCTCAACTGTTAGGATTTACAGGTAGCATGTGTATTAATTAGACTTTCTTCCTATGGCTTGTGAAAGCTTGTTCATGCCCATATTTTCATCCCCAGAGCCTTATAAGAGAAAGCCTCCCCTCAGTTATTGCGAGTAACTTAGTCTGAGACCACATTCAGGCTACAGTCTGAAATACTGTAGGACAGCTTTGAATACTTTGGAAAGGAGAAAGGTTTTTCGAGTTGTCACAGTGTTATTATTAAGTACAGAAATATACAGAGAGATTTTAAGAACTTAGTTAATATTATTCTAGGTATTCTCTCTTGCAGCTTTTATTTTAAAAAGGAAAACATTTTCAATATGAAAATTCAAAATTTAAATAATGATTGGAAGAAAATCTTCAATTTGATCAAATTTGGGGTTGGAAAGTAGAAGAGAGAGGCTGGAAAGGGAAGGTGAAGGGTTACTTTGGGCCACATTAGAACTCGTGAGAACATCTTAATTAAGAAGCCCAGTAAGTGGTGAAATCCCAGTCTGTGTCAGTGGAAAGGGCTAGGTTTGAGAGAAAGATTTGGGGACTCAGCAGCATTTATGTGGCAGGTGATACTATAAAATGAAAGAAATCACCCAGAAAAATGTGTAGTGTATACAGAGAAAGGGACTGTGGGAGGAACACTTGAGTTTCCAAAATTTAAGGGCCTATAATGGGGCTTTATGAAGAGCTGTGAGAGTAACACTGTAGATACCAGGGAGCAGGATATTTGGCCTGGAGGAAGTGATTGCAGCGTCATATGTGGAAGCTGGGGGGCGGGGGTCACTGCCAGGGGCTGGAGGGCAGGTGGAAGATAAATGGGTGCAGTATTTGGTACTGGGGATCAAACTCATGACCTCATGCAGGCACTTGTGTCGCTGAGCTATATTCCCCGGCCCTTGGGTGCAGTATTTGAATTTGGAGAACTATTTACTCTTTTAGCACATTAGAAAGCATCAAGCTAGAGGGAACATGGAGTCAGAAGAGGAATTTTTAGGATGGAAAGACATGTGCCTTGAATTTACAAACTGGGGGAAGAACTCAGGACAGAGGAGAGGCAGGAGAATACAAACAGAGATCCAGGAGTGGGTGATGGAATGCATCATGGCAGGGATGGACTGGAAGAAAGGTGAGGAAGCATGTGGATGAAAGTCTAACCTGTAGGACACAGGGTGCGGTCACATCTATTGTCTTCTGTTTCTTGATGAATTTCACTCCATAAGGCAAAGTCTTTTACTGAGAGAGGTGGGTAGAGGATTGAAAATAACCATTAAGGAAAGTAAGATGTAGCCAAGGACAAATAGGATTGATAAGTGTTACTTGGGGCTCATTTGACTTTAATGATTTGAATTCATAGTGATTATTTTTCTCTGGTATTTTCAGATACCTAGAAATAGGAGTAGAGGATTTACATTTGGTGAGATGAGTGATTTTATTTTCTCTTACATTTTATTATTTCAAATACAAAAAAAGAAAGAATTTTATAGTGTACACTCATGTTCCCACCATTTGGATGCTACAGTTAAATTTTTACTTGCTTTATCACCCTCTGAGCCATTGTCTCTGGGACAAAATACTCAAGACCCACAGCCTAAAGGAGGAGAGGTTTATTCTGGTGCATGGTTTTTAGAGTGTTCAGTCCATGGTTGGCTAGCTGCAAGGTAGGAAAGGCATGGTGTAAGGGTTTGGCAGAAAAGATGCTCCAGTCACAGCAGCCAGAAAGCAAAAAGAGGAGGAAGGAGCTGAGGAGGGAGGTAAACCCTTCGAGGCCACACCCTATTGACCTGCCTTTAACCAGGCCACGTCACCTAATAGCAAGTCAGCTATGAACTCATTGGTAGAAGAACTCACTAATGAGTGTGACCCCCTATGTGATCCATTCACCCTCCAAACACATGGGGCTTTTGGGGGACACTTCAGATCTAAATCTTAACAATCATGTATCTATCAGAATAATGCTTTGAAATCCATGTTACATTATGAGAATTTTCAAATGTATGAAAGTAAAAGAAATAGTACATTAATCATCCACTTTCAACAATTATTAACAATGGCTAATATTATTTCGTAAAACCCCTGGTAGCCTTTTCTGGGCAAATGGAGATACAGGTTTGTGGAATGGACTTGTTAGAAGCATAGAAGTGTAATTTAATCATGGGCCTTGGAGCAAGAATTGCTTTGTGATCAAAAATGGAATCTCAGGTGAGTAGAAAAAGAAGAGACCAGGAAAGAACTGAGATATATGAATACAGTGGAACATCTGGAAGCTTCAAAACTGTGGAGAAAGTCAAAGAAGAACAGCGGTGCAAAGAGTAGAGGAGGTGGAAAGAGGCTGGGATTAGGGAATAATATGTAAACCACAGGAGTTACCAGTAGGTATGTGTATGGAAGAATTAGGGTGTGGCTAAGGAGGTGGGTGACAAGGATGCAGGGATAGAGAGGATTATTGGACATGAAGAGAGCAGAGGGGTGCACAGTGTGGCAGGGGGGCCAGGACAGGAGCTTGGGAGCCAGGCCACCTAGGCACAGATTCTGGCTCTGCCACTCAGCTGTGTGACCTTGAAAAAGTTACCTTTGGACTGTGGGTCTTGGTGTCTTCATCTGTAAACTGTGGATAATAATAGTGCCAAACTCCCAGGGTGATGAGGGTACTAACTGAAGATTCGACACAGCAAGTGCATTCAAACAATACCTAGCACGTCGTAAACACTCAGAAGCTGATGGCTCTTCTATCATGAGAGTCTCACCCAGATACTGAAGTTAGCAAGGCTGATGCCAGGATTTGTAGTGGCGAATGCTACAGTGATGAGGATGCAGGGAAGACATGAGACCCCAGAGGTTTATGTTTTCTGTGCGGACAAAGGCTCACTGGAATATGATACACTATCTTCAAAACACAGCTGATAGGAAGGACCTTTGTTATGGATGCAGGGTAAAAAAAAATTATTCTTTCAATTAGCCTTGATATCGCCTTTAAATCTTCATAAGGATTCTTCTAGTAAAATGTTTTCTGCTATAAGCATATGAAAATAGACATACCCTCCTTTATTTGTAGTTCTCCAAAGGTAGCCATTGATGTATGATAAAGATAAGTTGTTTCAGAAGCACACTGATTCTAGGCAGAGGTATCACACTCCAGTTTTTAAGAGACTCCTTTCTTCAGTTGTTTAAGGAAGGAAAAAACAGAATGAACTCTACATAAGACCATTGTAAAAGTGCCCAGATATTTGTCTGTAAA